>JANBOK010000004.1:0-87980 GCA_027595805.1 Coemansia sp. Benny D160-2 | reverse complement strand
GGAAAAACACCAAGGCAATGGAAGACCAAGACATTACATTATAGATGCTTTGCTTTCCTCCTTTACATGGTTTGGCCAACATTATTTTGATATAGTTGTTGAAATATGATTGATAAAAAATGATGGCTATTCGGGCTAGACAAAATGGCCATTGTCATCTGCATATGCTGCTTATTAGAGAGACGCGACTGATGAATAGAGACGTAAACACAAGCAAAATGATGGCCATCATGCTAGTGAAACAAACTAGTATATCCGTAGTGGTTGCTAGGGAAAAAAAAACAAGCAAGCAAGCAAGATATCATCAATCAATTATCGAAAAATATATAGGGGATGAAGTTTATCAATGCTTGATAGCAAGCACAAAATGCTTGTGCAATCGACCACGGGCATAGAGGCTCTGCGTCCAGTTCAGATACAGCTCCCATGCGCGGTAGGCAGCCTCGCCCATCTCCATCTCAATCTGGCGCTTCGACGCGCACAGCCTGCTGCACCAGACGGCGGTAGTCATCGCAGCATCCATGGTCAGGCTTTCGACCTGTAGGACCTCGAATCCCGCTCTCTGCAAATCGCCCATCACCTGCTCGATACTGATAGACATGCTGGTGTCTGCTCCGGGCTGGATGTACTGCTGGCGGAACCAGTGGTACCACCAGTGCTCAGCCCACTCGTCCTCGCCAAAGGAATTGTCTGCAGGTTGATCATCGTCTGAAAGATCGTTTTCTGGTATATACGCCAAGCCCTCTTTTCCCACAGAGTCATCGGCATGACTGCTGGTTTCAGGGCTGGAGGTGTTGGAGCCGCCGTTATCAAACCTAAACCCGGTGTGCACTGCAGGAATGGGCTTGGAAAGCGGATGTCTGCGTGGTCTGTAGCCCAGACTCGACGGCGTGGTCGTCACCTGGAGCAGAAGCCTGCCGCCAACCTCCATCACATCGTTCACAGACCGCAGAAAAGCAGACACGTTCCGCGAGCCAACCATGTCCAGGGCGTCGAGAGCCACGACCTTGGTGAACGGTGGGATTCCTGGCGGCAGACACCGGCCAACTGCGCGGTAGTCGCCAGTGACAAAGCGCAGAAACCGCTGCACTTGGGACTCGCTGGACAGGTTGGTTGCGTGAGCAAGCTGTGCTGGCGTGGCAACCACAGCGCAGGTCGGTGTCTGGTGGTCGTGAGCCAAGTAGACAGCCAGATCGCCCCACTGCGCATGCACATCCAAAAGACGGTCGTCGGGGCCCAGATCCAAGTACTCCTTGCCGATCCGCTGCATCTGCACCGCCAAGCTGGCCTCCAGGTCCTGCGACATGCCCTCGCGAATGTACCCAACCAGCGGCAGGCGATCAGGCCCAAGAATCTCCTCAAGCAGCGAGTTGTTGCATTGCACATACATTTCGGTGTTCTGTCTATCGCGTCTTTCGGAGTGGAACGCACTGAAAAACACGCGCAGCACGCGGCATACCAGCAAAAGATCGTAGCGGAAGCACACGACCTCGGCAATGTTCCTCATCCCAAACCCCGACTGCGCATCACGCAGCTCGATGCGCCCCTGGAGAAAGTCGTCCATGAACTGCTGGGCCGGGATCTTGCGTCGAGCAGTGTATGCCTTGGACGGATATGTCGAGGTTGACGGAACAAGCAGTGAGGACGGAGCGTACTTTGCGTGGATCTCGCGCCTCACCCAGCGATACGTGCCGACAAACAGAACCAGACTGACGGCCAGCTGCACCCAATGCTGCTCGAGGAATCGGATTGCCGCAACCGCCGTGCTTTGTGCTGCGCTTGTTTCCATGGGTTTGTTTGTTGTATTTTGTGTTAAGAAGGATAAGCGCCCTCTCTCCACTTGCGGTGTTTTCTCCGTTACGATCGCAATGCATACAGCAACCAGCTCTTGCTAGCCTCGCAAAAAGAAAAAGGATGCCAGAAAAGATATACAAGCGGCCAGGCGAGGAAAGGGTAAATAAAGTTAAAGTAGACGCAAAACAGATAAGTGAAAAGTCAAGGAAAGAGAGAGGAAAGGGAGAAGCGCGTTCGTGCTTCTGGAACGCCACTCAATCACTGGAGCTGGGAGGCTTTTCTCCCTCAAGGTTACAATAAACAACAGACTGCATTAACAAACAAATGGGAAAAGACTTTACTGCTTTCTAGACGATCGCGTTTTCATCACCGCCGTTCTCGCGACGCACTTGCACACGCGCAATGATCTCCTTTATCGATTCCTGCAGAATGATGACGTTCTCCAGGAACTCGGCAATGTTGGCGTTTGCTGGCGGCACGCTCAGCGCATGCAGCGCAGCTGTGCCAGAAAGCGCGCTCTCGACGGAGGAGGCGGCGGCGGCGGAAACCGCGCTGCTGGCCATGCCGTTGGCCGAGCCGGACTTGCGTCTTGCGCTGGCAGAAGCCGACGAGACGGATGCCAGCTCCGACATGTAGCCAGCAGAGCCAGACCGGTTGCGGGTGCTTCCTGAGAGCGTGCTCCTGGCCTGTGCCCCGCCTTCAGCCACGCGCAGTGATGCAGCGTCCTCGGCGCCAATGCCAGCTTGTCTCTGCTGCTGCTTATTCACAGACGCAGAGACGCTTGTGCTGCGGTCGCGGCGGCTGCCGAATGACGCCGCGACAGATGATCCGCGCGCCGACTCGAGGCTGGCCGACGACAGTCCGCGATCGCGTGTGCGGGGCTCCCTGGACAGCGATGCGTTTGCCTCGCTGCGGTTGCTTGCGCTCTCGAACTCCTCGTCAAGATCCTCCACATCCTCCACAATGCCCATTAGCGCGTTCCGAGCACGCTTGAGGCGGCGTGTGAAGTCGGGGATCTCGTTCCGCAGAACCCTTGACTGCTGGGCTAGGCCGCTGACCACCAGATACAGAGACGGCGGCGTCGTTCCTCTGGGAAGCGCCCGGATTGCTGCTTGCAGCTCCTCGTCAAGCCCGACGTACTTTGGCGCATCTGCTGCTGCAATCGCCGCCATTGGCGCACGGCCAAGCATCTTCTTGCTGCCGCAGGGATCGTCTTCGCCCTCGCTGTCGCTGCTGTCCTGGAATTCCCCCTCTCCTTCGCCGCCAATACTCCGCAGATTCTCCATCCACGCATTCCACGGCTTGCTCAGCACTCCGCCAAGCAGTCCACCCATATTGAAGCCAAGCCACGGGTCCAGCGAGCGGTAGGGACAGCCAACAAGCGCCGCCAGCACGCCGGTAAGCGCAAGATTGCACTCGCGCGGCTGAGCAAAGTACCTGGCAAGCAGACTCATTAGCGCCCGAATAACAGGATCGGACGGCTTGATGTTGTGGCGGCTGTGTCTGCACTGTCTGTTAGAAGAAGAAGGAGCCGGTGGGCTGGCTTGTCGTCTGCCAGTGAGCTGGGACACGGAAGTGCCACGAGCAGTCCGATCATCTTCCGCGTCTGTCTGCGCACCCTGTGCCGCTGGCATCATTACAGCCTCCGAGTACTTGCGCGGCCGCATCCTCATCTGCTTGCCCGCACTGAAGGGCGGTGCAGCGCCAGACCTCTCTGGCACAGCCAGTTTGGATATTTTCGAGGGCGCAGACAATCCTTTGCCGCCTGCAGACGTCTTCTGCGCGGCCTGCGCAGCAAACAGTGCGTCTATCTCGGCGTGGTATGACTCGTGGGCATCCCAGTCTAGTGCAGCGTCCTCCAGGTACTCGTCGTAGCCAACAGAAAACGCCTCCATGATCGCTGCGCGATGGTCTAGTCGCGGGCGGCGGACAGAATGGATGCTGGATGGTGTAGGCGTTGGCACTGGCGCTGGCGACGACGCTAGCGTCGGCGTTGCTGGCGTGTCGTGTCTCCATGAAATAACCAGGGCCACATTGTCCGGCTCCACGCCACCATGACCCGCATCGTACGGATCGGTCTGCAGCTGGACCATCAGCTTTGCATACATGTCCAGCTCCTGTCTGTGCACGTCAATAGCCACCGTGCAGTTCGTCATCCAGCCATTCTTGATGCTTGCGGGCTGTTTGCGCTCCATCTCGATCAAGCGCGACGAGTAGCGGCAGTGTTTGGAAAGAACGATCCGGAGCAGGTTAAGCGCCGAGACCACGGCGTCTATCGACACTGAGGACTGCAGGTTTGTGTAGATCAGATCGCGCAGCGTAAACGGCAAGCAGCCTGGAGCGGGGCTGGACTGGGTACTCGTACTCGTACTTGTGTGCTCGGCTGCCAGAGCCCCTTGCTTGTCGCCAGAAGTGATTGGCGAAGGGCTGGAGTCAGCGCCAGCCAAAGCGGCCGGCAGCGTATCGGCATCGCCAAGGGTGGCTTCGTCGGTCAGAAAGTCCATAAACACGCTGACCAGGCTTTCATGGCGCACAACCTGCAGCATTGTCTCAAGGTACCGCATCACAGCAACGCTGCTGCTGTCAGTGTCCGAGCTCTCCAACAGACTTGGATACAAGATGGACTGCAGAAAGTTGTCGCGCAGACTCCTGAGCAGCTGGTCACACACGTGCGACGATGGACAGCGGAAGAGAACGTCCTGGATAAAGCACAGCATGCTTGCAAACGACGAGAGGCAGGCGCGGAACTCGGGGTTGGTTGACTTGACGGGACCCTGGCCATCGGTCCAGCGGTCTGCGGAGTTTCCGCTGCCGCCATTTGCAGCGCCCGAGGAGAAGATGGAACTTTCGATTGCGTTCTGCAGATCAGCCGAGTAGCTGGGAAGGGACCCTGGAATCACCGCTGCAGGGCCCGTGGACACCTGGAGACTGCGCGGAAGCTGTGAATATAGGGCGCATAGGGTGGCCGACAGAATAGCAGCAAAACCGCTGTCGTCCAGAATAAAGCGCTCGAGCGCAGTGTTGCCGCTAGTGGAGGCCATGATTTCGGTGGTGGCCAGCTCCAGCAAGAACAGAAGACTGGTTCGGGCGGTGTCGCCGGCCTTGCCCTCGCGGTGGACAAAGTGGAGGAGATGCGAGAACAGCAGGAACTCGTAGCTGGTGGGGTTGGCGGCGCCCTCGCTGCGCAGACTCTCGACGCTGCGCATCATGGCGGCTATGCTGTCGGAGCTGAAGTTGCGCTGCTCTACGCTCTTCAGCCACTTGCTGTCGTGGAAAAAAATGTTGAGCAGCATCGGCTCGCCGCGGATCTTGCTGCATATGGCGTAGAGCAAATCGACAAAGTCATCGTCGTAGAGGCGCTGCTGGGCGCTGATAATGTTGGCGGCAGACAATGTGACGCTGGCATCGGCGCCAGGGTCGTGGTAGGAGTAGGAGCGCAGGATGTCGAGAATCGGGTTGTGCACGGCTTTCTGCACAAGGAGCTTGTCGTCGGTGAGGCTGACAAGCGTCGTCAGGTTGCTGATGATGACGCGACGCACGCCAATGGGCTCGTCGGCTTCGGCCAGGCGCACCAGGTCCTCGAGTACGTTGCTTCCCAGAAGATACTCCATGCATGCGCCGGTGGTGGAGTCGTCGGCGTCGGACTGGCGGATGTCCTCCTGCACCAGCAGGTCAAACATGACGACGAGGTGGTCGGGCAACGGCGTCTGGTCAACAGGCATGCGGCGCCATTTCGACTGATAGTAGCAAATGCTCTGCGCCGACTTCCACGCCTTTTCGAACTTTGCCAGCTGGGAGGCGCCGGGCGAGGGCGGCTTCCGTGGCTTTCCAATGTGTCTGGTGAATTTGGCAAAGTACTCCATTTTGGCGGCACGGGAGCTGTTCTTCAGAGCATGAGGCCAGAAGACGCGAGAAGAGAGGAGAGAGGATTCGGCAATCGAGGTGAGTGGGGGAGGAGGAATTGACAGGAGGTAAATGAAGTAAAGAGTAGAGTAAAGCAGTGGCGAATAGGTATGTATTGTCAGGAAACGTGATGGTGGGGAAGGTAGAAAAAAAGAGGACAAGAAAAGAAGCGCTGATGTAAACGGGCCAGGACGAGGCGGACGATGACGGAAGCGGCATTCAGAGCAGCTAAGGATCGCTTCTAAAAGACGCGCCGGTCTCAGAGCTTGTCTCCTTGTCCATCTCAGTCAGGCTTGTCGCAGAAACAATCAAGGGTGCGTGGGAGAGAGACACACGCCATGGGACTACGTCGATTCGCATCCAAGCGCGCTGAGCAGCTGGGAGGCAGTGATGCTGCGGTCGGCGGCAGAGTCGGGGGAGTTCTTGGAAGCAGCGGCAGCCAGCGCCTGCGAAGCAGTCTCAGCGGCAGTAGGGACGGCGTCGGCGTCGGAGTCATTGAGCGCGGCTTCCAGATAGTGCGCCCACTGCGCCTTGGTGACGTAGGAGTCCATGCCAAACATGTAGCGCGCGCGGCGGGCGGGAGCAGGAGCACCTGCGGGGGTTGCACCGGAACCAGGTGCAGCTCCGGCTCCAGCTCCGGCGGCTGGGCGTGTCCAGGAGAGCTGCAGCGTGTGCCGCATGAAGGCACCCTCAACAACCATGGAGCGCGACGGAATCGGGTGGTAGTACCGCGCGTTGGTGCCCTCGGGCACAAAATGCAGCGCAAAGTGGCCGACACGCAGCGGGCGGATGACAAAACTGGCCTCGTTGGAAGCGACAAAGGTCAGTCGGTCGGCCGGCACAATGGCGACAGCTGGTCCAGCACTAGCTCCGGATACGGATCCAGATCCAGGACCCGCTCCGGCAGGGTCGGCGTTGATAACACGAATACGGAAGGCAACGCCTTCTTCGACGGCAGGGATGCGCACAGTGACGCGCAACAGCGCAGGCGCGTCGATGTTGAGTTTGGCCGGAATGCGGTCGCTGGATGCATTGAATAGCACGCCGTCGCGGAAGCCAGGGTCGCAGTAGACGTCGTCAAGTGCGCGCTCCAGCTGGTCGTCCGGCAGCGGATCGGCGAATCCAGCGTCGGCGTCGGCGCGCACCCAGTCGACGTCAATCTCTGGAGCAGAAGGGCGCGCATCGGAGCACGTAATCAGGCGGTTGGCGCGCACACGCTGGTAGATCTCCTTCAGGAAGACAGTGGGAACCTCCATCACTTGCATCACGCGCGGCTGGTCACGCTTGCGCAGAACGTTGCCCTTGCGGCGCGCAGACATGGCTGGATCGTCAACGACAGAGGCGCGGAACTTCAGCACCAGCTCGCGGAAGGCTGCGTCAGGCTGTGCATCGGCACGCAGCAGCGGGTTGTGCAGTTCGGTGTTGAGCGTCATGATCGCAAACGCAAGCTTGACCGCCGTGTCCTGCGAGTCCGGCACATACACGCCAGCCGACGCGCCGTGCTCCGCGTTGCGCGCAAACCACTGCAGCGCTGCAGCCTCAAGCAGCACACCGATGGCGGCCTGGCTGTTTGGCAGCCGCACGTTGAACAGCACCGACCGCAGCGCCACATCAATAGCCACGCCAACAATGTTGCAGCGGTCCAGAAAGGCCACCCAGATCTGGCGGTGGAAGAGTCGCTCCTGCTCGATCTCGTCGGCAGTCGGGTTCTCGTGCAGGTTCTCACCCAGAATCCCGGCACCCAGGAAAGCGCCCAGCTGCCGCCGGCTGAGCGCCGTGCACCGGTACAGGAAGGCCGCCACGCTGTCAGGCGCCGGCTCAACAATGTCGCGGTTGATCAGATTCACAACGGCCTCCGACGCGTTCTTCTCGAACAAATGGCACGCGCGCCGCACGCGATCCTCCTGCCGCGCCAGTCGCCGCTCCTCGGCATCGTCGTCCTCGCCTGCGCGCTTGGCTGCACCGTCGCGCATTGTCTTCAGCTCCGTCACGCCTCGCGCCAGCGGCACCACAATGTGCACACGGAACCGACTGCCGCCCACAACCGCACCAGCATCCGCCGACGGCGCCTTGGTAACTGACTGTGTGCCGGCCACCTGCGTCGTCACAACAAGCACGTCGCTGAGCAGAAACAGATATGTGTCCGGCCGCGCACGCAGTCCCGAGTAGATCCGGTACGCCGGTCCGTGCAGCAGCAGCCGTCTGCGGTGAGACTGGCTATGGTGATCCGGATTACGCGGCCGATCCTGATTACGTGGTTTATCTGGATTCTGCGGTGCGCGTCCGTTGTTCTCCTTCCGGCGCAGCGTCGACCGCCGCCGCGCGTTGCGCCAAGGCTTGCTCTGCGTCCCGTCATCGGCGCCGGCACCGGAGCCGGAGCTGCCACCAGGCACAGATCCAGTCCCAGCTTTAGCGACCTGTCGCGGCCGCCTGCTGTTACTGCGCAGCTCATCGTCCTCGAGCTGCTCATCCAGCGCATTGTCAAGCAGCATGCCGTCCAGCGCCTCGCTGCGCACCGTGCTCTTTGCAGGCTGCGTCACGGTCCGCAGTCCGCTGCCGCCTGGAGCTGATGTTGCTGAAGCCGCCGCCGCCGTTGCTGCTGCCTGGCGCATAATACTGTTGTGCCGCGACAGCATTGCCTGGGCGCCAAGCAGCTGGTTGTGCACGCGCACCATCTTCTGCTCCGATGTCGCGTCTGCTGCGCCACGCGGGGCGGGGCGCTTTGACGGGCGCCGCACAACAATCAGCGTCTCGGGCGCAAACCGGATCTGCTCACGCCGCACCCGCAGCGGAACCGGCGGCGGCAGCTCAATCATCAGGAGCTGCTGATCCATGTCGGCACGACTGGGTGCGCGCCGGTGGCCATGGCGCTTGCGGCCGCCTCCGTGGTGGTGGTTGCCGCTGCCGCTGCTGTGCGGAGGCTGCGTGCCGCCCAGAACAACACGCTCGGCGCGCCGCACCACCCGCGCACGCGACCGCGACGACCGCTTCAGCACCACGCGCCTTGCCGCCCTGCGCTGCGTGTCCTTGTACGAGATCTCGCGCGTCTCGGGCACCTGCATCAGCCCCGGCAGCGAGTGCGCGCGCTTGGCGCGTGCCATGGCGTCAGGTTCTGTTGCGGTCATTGTCGACGCTGCCGCACCAACGCTGCCGCTACGAGTCGCGCCGCCCATCTGCGTCTCGGCAACGACGATCTGGCCCTTGCCCGGTTGCAGCCGCACGCTCTGCCGCCGCCCAACTGCGCGCATCAGCGACGCGCGTGCCGGCGACATCCCTGCCACCGCTGCCTTGTTGCGCAGCGCACTGCTTCCACTGCTGCCGGCTGCGCCGCTTCCACTGCGCTCGCCCGCGTTCTTGCGGTGCGGCGCCGCCGGGTCGCGCGCCCGATAATATCCGCGCGGCGATGTTACGTGTGGCTGGCTGCCGCCGGCGCACATATCCGACAGCTGGTCCTTCTGGCTCGTGCGCGGCAGCATTGTTGCGGCAGACGGCGACTGGAACTGGCTGATGTCGGCCGGCGCAAAGGGCGGCGACAAGTCGCTGGTCGCTGGCAAGGCGCTAGACGCGGGCGTGTCGTTTGTGGCCGTCAGCTCGTTGTTCGCTAGTTGCTGATCCAGTCTCTGCAGAATGGCCTCCTCCACATTCTCGTCAATCGTAGAGACGCGCCGCGCCTTGATCAGGGCCTCCTCCATCCACGTGCGCTGCACCAGGCGGTGACGCGGACGCGGTTTCGGCTGGGCGTCGGCGGCCGATTCGGCGGCTCCGGCTTCCGGCTCCTGCGGCACAAAGTATCCGTCCATTGTCACCGCCGGCGTCGCCGTTCCAGACCGCTGGCTGGGTCCCAGTCGGAACTGCTGCACGTACTCGGGTCCTCCGCCGCCCAATGCCGACTGGATGCTTGCGCCCAGATTGGAGAGCCCAGCGTCATCCTCGCCTTTACTTTCAGTCGGCTGCTGCTGTTGCTCTGCAGCCGCCGCTGTCCTTTTCTTCTTCTGGTCCTCGTTGACGTACAGCTGGAACAGCTCAATCGTCAGATGCCGCACCAGCGCCTCCAGCGGCGACTCTACCAGATCCGGCGTCAGGAACTCCCGCCCATCGTCGCCGCCGGCAAAGTGCCGCACGCTGCCCTTGGCGCCGTCCATTGTCGGCAGGTCTCCCGACGACACCGCCCGCCGGTACACCACGTCCTCAGCACCCTGTCCTGTAGGCGGCTCCTGCTGCGGCAGCGGCGGCAGCGGCTTTTGTTGCTGTGCGGCTTTTGCCGACGGCTCACTTGAAGCACCACTAGCCACTGCTGCTTCTGCTGCTGCTGACGACGATGTCGCAGCTGGCAGAGGCGGTGGTGTGGATGACGCGCTTGGGGCGCGCCGCTGGAGACCAAGGTACTTGCGCACAATGTCCTCGCTCTGAGGCGGAGCGTCAGCCGCCGGTGACGACGCGCTGCCGACGCGCACAACCGGCGACTGTCTGCCGGCCGAGTACTGCGACGACACCGAGCCCGTCGGACGGTGCTTGCCGGAGCTGCCGTGGACGCCCAGCTTATTGCGCATCGTTGTGCGTGCCGCCATCGCGCTCAGTGCAGGCAGGAAGCGACCAGCAGACGACCCGCCAGGCGCCGTCTCCAGCGGCGATTCCGCCTGCGCCTCCGTGGCACTCAGCATCGAGTACGACGAGTCTGGCCGGTCGCCCGCCACCCACTCCAGACTAGACGCCGACCCAAACGCCTCGCGCTGCATTCCTATCTGCTGCACGCGCGGACTGGTGGCTGCCGCATGCTTCGCTGCGCCCTCGGGCGTCACTGGAGATGCTGTGCTGCTTGACATGGGCTCGTGGTCGCGCCAGTGGCTCGGTAGCGCATGGTACGCCGCCCCCTGTCGCCCGCCCATGCCCTGCATCATCTGTCTGCCGCCTATCTGCCCCGTCGTATGCCCTGTCGCGCCATGTCGCCCGACGGCGGCAGCTGGCCTGACCGCTTCTACCGATGAATCGTCATCATACGGCTGCAGAAAAGCGTTGCTCAGAAGCGCGTTGGTTGCATTGCGGGCCTGCGGCTGCGGCGACCGGTCCTCTTGGTTCCCTTTGCTGACGCTGCCGCTGCTGCTGTTGCCTTGTGTGTGTCCCAGCTTGGTAAAGATCCGTAGCGCCGAGTTCGCAGGTCCCGCTGCGCCCTGCTGTAAGGCCCGGCTTCCTGGCGAGCTGCCGTCCATCTCACCGGAAGAGGTATTATGTGTATGAAAGTAACGCAAACAGGAATTAGGATTAGAGTGTAAATGTATATTCGTAGTGTTCCTGATGCTGTCGAGATGTGCAAAGTCGCAGTAAGTGGCAGAAATATTAAAGAGAAGCTAATGCCGGGAAGGAGGGTTGGTCGGAGATTTCGAAAGTGGAAAAAGGAAAGCAGGTGGTCCTGTTTGTGTATTGGATGCGTGTCAAAACCTTGCAAACCAGCGTTGCCTCGTCAGATAAAACAGGATAAAAAGATAAACAAAGAAAAGGGCTGTCTTTTGTCACTACAGATTGCACGATAAGGACAAAAAATGGAAAAGAGAGAAAAGTAGATATAGAAACTACCGACTGAATAGAGTGTAACGTAAAAAAGGGGAGGGAGGAGAGAGAAAAGAACTATTATCTTGGAATTCTCAGTTTCGACAGAAATAGGAAAAAATGCACAACAATACTCTAACAAGAAAAGGTATTTCTTTCAGACCGAGATGAGCCTTGTCAATCTTTGACACGGCTAGCTAAAAAAAACCTTGCCTTGCATACAACAAGTGCGACTAGAAGATAATGAAAGAAATAAAGAAGGGAAAAGAGACAGAGGGAGATAAAAAACAGGGTTGTCAGCTTCAATTTGCTAAACGGTCCACCAAAAAGAAAACACCTAAACAAACCGTCTGGCATCTATCTTGCCCGCGGTCCGCTTCTTTTCAGCACTTTGGCTTGCCATTATCCGGGCAACAAGCCTTGCAGATCCAGTACGCCTCCTCTCTCGCGTGTTGCCTGTTTCTCACTGCACTATGACGTGGGATCGTTCTATAGTCATGTCTGGTTCGATATCATGCTCCGCATGTCTCTTTGCTTGTAAAAGCCCAGCTCAGCCCAGCTCGGCTCAGCCTGGTCTAATTCAGCTTCCGTTTGCCCAGTCCTACAGTCTTGAATGGCCCAGCATATGGCCCCCCATAGCACAATCTAAAAACAAACAAACAAGCAAGCAAATATCAGAGAGTGGGGCTAAACAGTACTTTCTACAGGACAGCCCGCGTACTCTGCTTCCAGCCCTTTTAAACTAAACAGCTTTCTGTTCTGTCTAGTCTCGTCTTGACAGAGCAGCGGTGCCGATGATACTCACGCCTTTTCAATCCCAGCTACAAGCTACACCCGATGGATAAACTGACGTTTATAAACCACTTAATAAAAAGATCACTAATAATGAAATCAACCCAAATCAGATCAGTTCTCGGAAGGAACAACCTGCTCCGCCGCTGCAAGCGCCCTCTGGTTGTTCAGGGCCTGGATGCTGTTGCCTCCATCCGCATGGCCCGCGGTATCGCCGCCAGAAAGCGATGCGCGCCGCTCGCGACTGACCTTCTTGAAATCGTCGACGCTCTTGAACTGGTCGAGCTTCTTCTGCAGCTCAGCATCAATGTGCAGGTCGTGCGGGAGACTGCTCTTGTTGAAGAACAGGTACGCCCAGAACTTCTCCAGTCCATACAGCTCGCCCCGCTCCACATCCCATTTTGTCAGCTTCTCAAAGTCGCTGAATATGTCCTTGCGGAATTTCTTCTCCAATCCGTACGAGAAGAACCGGAACAAGCACTCCACTCCGTAGCGGTAGTTGTTCTGTGCGTCCTCAAGCGCAAGCCGTTTAAATTCGGAAAACATCTTCTTGTTGTACGAGTCGCGCAAAAAGTGCGACCAGAACCGGAACAGCGTGTTCATCTCCTGCGAATGCCCAGCTCCAAGCTGCTTGCGCTCCTTCAGTGCTTTGGCATGGTACCGGTAGTACTTGTGCTGCATGAATCCGTTCTCGCGCAACAGTCCATGCGACGGATGCTCATGATACGACGCTCCAGCGCTCTGCTGCGTGCCGCCCTGCGATCCAGCAACGCTGCTAGCCGCCATGTGCTGCTCCAAAAAGCTGCCTGTCTCGAAGCTGCTCCCCGTTGCGCGGTCAAGCGATCTTGACATCTCGGCCTCGGCTGCGGTGTACGGCTGGTTCCCAACCAGCCACCCCACAGGCGTCTGTGCCTGGTGCTTGCGATTGTCCCTGTACTTGCGCGGGAATCGTGGCCCAGCCTGGGATCCGAACATTGGGCTCTTGCCAAAGGAGCTGGCGCTGTCAGGAGCCGCCTGTGCTTTGGTTGCTCCAGACTGGCGATTCTGATGCTGGTGCTGGTAATGGCGTGCTGATCCTCCGCTCTCGCCCTCTTGCACAGGCAGGAACCGTGCTGCCAGACGACGACCACGACCACGACGCTGCCTGCCGTCGCCATCAGCACCGTCGCTGCCAGGAATTGGGCGCGCACGCTCCGCCTCCTCAATTCTTTGCTGCACCTCCTCGGATATGCTCAGCGTGGAGAGCGACCCAGCCGCACCCGAATGAGAAAACTGCCCTGCAAACGAGAGTGAGTCACCCATAGCCTTGTCCTCGTGAATCCGGTCAAACTCCTTCTGCCCAACGGTGCTTATCTTGACATTACTTTGCCGCTCCTGCCGCTGCTTCATCCGCATGTCGCGCTCATAGTTCCTCAGGCCCTCATTAATGACTTCGGCCAGGTCGTCATGCACTGCCTTGCGCTCGTATTGGTAGTGCGTGCGATCGCGCGTCCGCTTCGGCGTCACAATCAGCAGCCGCGAAATCACCTCCTCGCTCACATCGTCTTCGCCATCGTCGCCAGAGTACCAGTCGCTGGCATCGTCCTGGCTGAACTCGTCTTGATCAAACCTAAACGATTGTCTGCGAGCCGATGTGCTTGCTGAGCGTCGCCCGTTTGCCCCCCGATTCTCGCGGTGGTGTCTGCTCTCAATCTCCTCGTCAAGCTCAAACATATCGTCATTGTAGCCTCCTCCATGCGTGTTGCCAAATCCATCTACCTCATCATCGTCGGTCTCCGCGTCTGGCACATCCGCACGCCCAGAACCGCCGATTCTACGGCCAGACACAGTCGTCCACGAGGGCGCCGTCGACGGCAGAATGGATGATGTCGACGCAGCAGCTAGTGGCCGAGCTGGCGGCAATTGTGAAGCAGTGCTGCTCTTGTCCTTGGCTTCATTGTCTATGGAGAAGCAGCATTCAAAGATGGACTTGTAGAATGTGGGGTGGTATGTTATGTTAGCTTTATTTAGTACCAAAATAAATTGGGCTGAGTATGTATGTATATCTGCGCGAAGGGCAAGTTCTAACGACATACTTGCACGCAGCAATGGCACCCTTCTGCTCTGCTAAGAATGGCAAACCTGCGCATCTGCGGCGCGGTGGTAGAGAGTGAAAGGCATAAGACAGTGCAGCATATCTGTATGATGGCGGTACATCCGATGCCGTATGCAACGGATAGCTAGTTTATACTCTGCGAGTAATAGGCATCAATGGAGTGGTTCAGGCTGTGCATGTGTAGGTATAGTCGATGCCGAAATAGAGGCAACGTGGTATATGTGGAATGTACTGTGGTTGTTGTATCAGCAGTTGATACAGAATAGAATAGACATAAGTGTGGCTCCAAGCAGATGCGTCGTCTCATTTGGTAGATCCCCAGGATAGGAAAATAACAGTTAACTGCAAGTAATTGGCTAACAGGCGGTAGTAGGCGTAAGCCGGAAGAAGAGTGTATAGGATTGGGATCATGGCCATCTTGAGAAAAGAAACATGTATGTAGATGGGCAGCGTTTCAGATGTCAGGCCATAGACAGTGTCTTTGGCTAATGAAATAAAGTTCACTCACTTTTCAGGGAATTCTCGGACTGCTGCTGTTGTTGTTGTTGCTGCTGCTGTTGCTGCTTGAGGACAAACTCTGGTGTTGGGAACAGCCATGTTGCCCAGTCACCGTGTTTGCGCACAAGATTTCCAGACTCGTTCAGCTCCACCTTCTCAGAGGAATCCATCACTTCGCGAATTAGATCCAAATCGGTAGTCACCGTCTTTATGCGATTAAACCCAGCAACGAGCGACAGCGGCACATATCCGTTCGAATCCATTTGCGTTCGGAAGAATATATCTTTGCACAGGTTGTCAACGCTAAAGTAGTACTCGACCTGTGCCTGAACAAAGCTTTTCATCGACTCTTCGTCGCCAGCAACAGGCTGCGGCAGCGACACCGACGTATGAAATCCTGGCTGTACATTTCCTTTGCCCTGGTAGTGGCTTGGCGCATGTCCTGCAATGCGGTGGCCACCACGCCGCCCGTAGGCTGCGTTCTGCGAGTTGCCACGCCCGCGCCCACGCATGCCTTGCCGCTGACTCCGCCCGTGCTGGTTGGTGCCACGGCTTCCAGTCTCGCCCTGGCCCTGGTTCTGCTGATCTTGCTGCTCACTCCGCTCCTGCTGCTGCCTCGGGGCATTCTGTGCATCTCCGGCTGCCAGCGGCTTCTTTGCTGCTGCTCCTGGCTTTGGGCTGTCAGCATCGCTGCCATTTTCCAGGGCCCTTGCCGCTGGAGCGCCAGCAGCACTCTTATTGGCGTTGCCATTCTGTTGATGATGTTGTTGTTTTTGCTGAGGCTTTTGTGCGTGCTGGTTCTTTTGCTGCTGTTGTCTTTGCTGTCTCTGAGGGCCAGCCGCGGACTGCAGCGCACCCTTGGGCTTGGTGTAGTTGATTTCGGTTTCAAGTGGGACCCACTTGTCCTTGCCCTTTTTCCCTTGCTTCTTTGGCGCAGACTGTGGCTGCTGCGTAGGCTGTTGAGTCTGCGTTTGTGCCTGGGTATTCCGTTGGGAAGCGACAGGCTCGGATGCAGCTGTTGCTGGATCAGGCCAGCTTTCAGGATCCTGCACGACAACCGCTACATTGTAGTAAAATAAAACATATATAGCTGAAACCCAGACATGGCTTTAGAATTAGCTTACCCTTTAAAGATCATGATAACATGTAACAGGCACGGGATTACTTTTGTCTTGCATCTTCTCACAGATGCAAAAAGATTAGGATCAGCAATCAACAGAAACAGCCCTATACTGCAGAGGCGAAGGGGCCCCCTGTTAATGCAGTGCAAGGAGCAGCTGAAGGGGAGAAAACGAACCAGTCACGCTGGACAATGAACATGAAAAGTTTTTTTTTTCTGTTTCGTACGATTGGATGGAAAATTTTGTGGCAGCTCAAAGTGCTTTTCCACACTGATCCGCCTCAAACGACAGGAACCGCTTTTCCCAGCAGAAACAGCGCCTATTGAGAGCACAAGGCATCCCCAAGCGAGTTCCCCCCCTGGCAACGCTTGAATAGAATGGAGAGTTCTAGGCGAGAAATAAAAAAGACAAGACGATCTGTGAACGAGGAAGGGTACTTACACTTTTTTGCACTGGTGGTTTGGCCTGGAACTCCCCATGCGCTAGCCACGGCCGCGGGTTTGGCCACAGCAGCCGCTACTTTCGCTGGATTCGCATTTTCTGCTGTCGCCGTGGCCGCAGCAGAGCCACTGGCGCCGTTGCTGCTATTACTGCTGCCTCCAGAAGAAGCAGTGGTGCTGCCTGGTGCCTGTGCCGCGCCAGCTGTCTTTTCAGGAGCAGAGTTGGCGGCGGCAACAATGGCAGCCATGGTAGTAGCAGCGGCTGGCGCTGAGGAGCCGCCCATGTTCTCAGAGACGGACGTAGTAGGGGCCATTTTGGTTTCCGCAAAAGCGCGTGGGCTATTTGTATCTGAAGAGAGGGGGAAATTAAGCAAAAAGCCGCCGCCAAGACAAACTCCCTATATAGCGATATCGAAGAGCTGCGAACCAAGTGCCGGCAATGCTGAAAGAAGAAAGCGTGTCCAAATACTATATTATTTGGCCAGTGTAGCTAGCTATTGCGGTGCCTATAAGTAGAGAAAGAGCTCCAAGAAAGGAAAAGGCAAGCAGAGTTGTAAGAAAAAAAGTGCGAATGAAGGGTGATTCAGTAAAGGAAAAGAGAGGAAGAGAAAAATCGAAAAGCTTCTGAATAGAGACAAAAGTCTGAACAGATAGGCGTGTAAATTTTTTTCACATTGGGCAGGATAAAAGAAGGGATGACTTTGCCAGCAGCAAACCTGGACAGCGAGGCGGAAATTGGGGCGGGGGAGAAAAAGGCTAGCGGCAAGCTCTCAGACACACCTCTCTCCACACAAAGAGAAAGAGAGAGGGAGAAGAGATCAGAGGAGTCTGAAAAGTCAAATGCTTCTCACTTTAAGCAGGCCGCACGACGCCGGTGCTTTGCTTTGCTTTGCTTTGCTTTGTTTGTCTAGGGATGCTGCTTGCCCACTGCCTTTCTCCCTCTCATCCCCCCGCTTACTCTATTCTGGAAATAGAACCAGCGTGTACTCTGTCTGGTTCCAATACTACGGACATAAAACAAGCATATAGACGCAATTAGGCATCTTCATAAAGAAAAAACCCACACTCTGAAGACATGGTGCATGCTTTGTGAGGAAAGATGTGGATGCTTTCTTGAAGTTTCCGTCCATGTAATGGTGATTTGCATTCTGGGTTTGAATGGGCTCTTTGCTACCTTGTTTGTATGTGGAAAGCTGCTGGCTGTAAATTGCAATTGCACATATACACAGCCGGGTCACAGAAATGTCTGACATAGATGATGCTGATGACGATAGAGACAGTGATGACGGTGATAATATGCAGTAGCAGATGTGATATATGATGACTATTGTAGAAGCTGTTTAGAGTGCATATAATGAGAGTGAACAACGATTGCTTTAGACAAGACGGTTTTTGTTAACAACACAAGCTATGAGGAGACGAGTGAACACAGCCAGCCTTCTCTGCAGGCAAACAAGACGAGCTTTCGTCTTTTATTTCTCCGCGTTTCTTTCATGTTGCTTTGGTGGTTGTGCTACTGCTTGTCATACAGCCGTGGCAGTAGATGGCGACCAATTCCACTAGCATCACACGGCCAGAGCAACCTGATTTTCCCTACATTGCAATCAAATGCGCTGCTCTGTACTGTTGTGCGAAAAGGAAGCAAGCAAGATCGTGTCTGAGAAACGAGCAGGTTGTGATCCATTCAGAACCCTTTCAATACTTCTTGGGGGGCTGGTAAAGCAAGTTAGGACAGTCCTGGTCTAGAACACGATGTTAATGTCGTCACAGACACATTTGACCAGCTCATGGTCCAGGTTAATTCAAGGAACAGGCCGCAGCATTGCGGAGATTGATGTGAATCAGCCAATAATTATTTTTTCGTTTTTAAAGTATAGCTGGATATTAGAACGCTCAGGTTTTCGCTGCAGAGTTTGAAGAGAGGAACCATTTTGTAGCTCCATTCTTTCAGCTCCAGCAAAGAAAAAAGGCTAAAAACATACTATGCTTATGTTTCAATAGATAAAGGTACCAGATGCAAGTGCCGCTGGCCAAGTCTGCTTCACTAAGAAGACTAGCAACCACAAATAACTATGCTGCCGCAAAGCCAAGGTAGTTTTTGGGTGGTGAAAACACACAAACTTGTGTGTGGTGGGTTTCCAAAAATTGTAATAGACGCCTTAAAGCGTGTCCCGCCCACGGAAATATCTAGTAAAAGGCGAGATATTTGTTCGTGAAGTTATAGGAGAGACACAGC
The DNA here is from genome assembly GCA_027595805.1 of Coemansia sp. Benny D160-2. Classification (NCBI taxonomy): domain Eukaryota; kingdom Fungi; phylum Kickxellomycota; class Kickxellomycetes; order Kickxellales; family Kickxellaceae; genus Coemansia; species Coemansia sp. Benny D160-2. The sequence continues at coordinate 69,557 of JANBOK010000004.1, read as the reverse complement.
GCCGGTTTGATGACCAGATCTGAAATCGTGGCTGTGGCCAGGTAGAGAGATCTGCATTTTGTACCCGTTCTGCCCAAAAGCAGCATGTAAAGGCAAGTGTGGGACGGATTGCAATCACATGATCCCTTGTTGTGTGCTGTGTTTTGTGAAATGCTTGCGTTTGGAAATAAAAAGTTCATTTTATATTCGAAAGAGGGAAAATCTGCATGGAGCGAGGAGTTTAGGGCTTTAAACCTTTGCCAGTTTGCAAATTCCAATATTCCCAAACGCTTTCAGCGCTGCATTTCTGCTCCTTATTTACCAACGACTGATATCACCTTTCCTAGATCAGTGCAAGAAGCCGCTTCAGCATACGTAAATATTTTACCAACCACATTGCCCAGATGTTAACACGGAAGGCCTTTGGTAAACCTTGCCAAGCCAAGAAGCAAATAATACAATAGCGGCGCAGTTTTTATTACTTTTGTATAATTAGCCACATCTTTGCCACCGCAAGAATGCGACAGCAATGACAGAATGTTCCCGTGTTCCGTTTTCAGTCCAGTTTTCCAATTACGAGGTATAAGAGGGCCAAAAACCGCGTTCAGCGACCACGGCTTCCTTCATCCTCTGCATCGCCAATATGATGGATGCATGTAAAGTAATGTGTGATTGATGGAGAACAGAAACGCAGCATTCCCACTTTTATACATCATCATTTCTTCCATCTAATCTCATGACCAAAAGCCAGGCTTGTGAAAAAACACGAAACAACAATGCCAATTCAAACACGTATGCAGATGTATTCATATTTTTGTATTTTTACAATGTTATTGCTATCAATTCTGTTCATATTTTACATGCATATGTATTTTTAAAGCATCACATCCTTGTAGTTCTGATTTCTGAGGCTTGTTGCAACTTTATTTATACATGTCCTACTGAAGTTTTTCTTTAAAATCCAGGGTTATCCCTGCTGTGCTGCAGTTGCAGCATTTTATAATGTAATGTAATGTTTTTCTATTCCATCGTACATCGCACGCTGTTGACCCTTTTTCACTCGACGTATTTTTCTTAGTTAGCCAGACATTTGAAATCATGAGTTGGCTGCTCCAATTTGCTTACATTTCCTGGCAGCTGGCTGGAAAAAGGAACGATGACAGAACACCCTCAAATTCGGCTTCCGACGCCAAATGTTCTCATCCAAATAGTATGCTGCGTAAGTGTATTTACGGTTCGCATTAAAAAAGACAAAGCAGTTTAAGGCTGTATGAAAACAAAGAGACACCACCCATTGCGCATAGCTTGTATAGCCTTGTGTATTTGTTTATCCAATTCCAAGCATATTGTGGTAGCATTAGTGCCACCTGGAAGCCTGTGCAAGTTTTTGCTACTTTATTTCATTTTAGTGCACATAACAATTGTCGCGGCTGCAATCCAAGCGCATCGTTCAGATACAATGTATCTTGGATTACTTTTGTTCGCACTGTCGAGCCGGGGTTTGCATGCCTGCGCGTGTGCTGTTTTCTCAACAGACACGATCTGCATATACTTTTATCGACTTGTTGTCATGCACGCTAGGCGCTTCATAGCAGGACATTGTTTGAAAAAGATGTAATGCGATTGTCCTGCTCCTGTGGGCTGTATCTGAAAACGCAAACGGAATAATTCAATTTACTTACTGCCAGTGTTGTTATGCTCTTGCCTTTTTCGTTGCGGAGCCTACTCTTTCTTACTCTTCTCCCCTTTAATTTGCTATTTCTTTCAATCGCTCTAATTATTCTATCCTTTCTTCTTTTGAAAATCGCCGTTGGCTAATCTATTCTCAGCTCAAACCTCTCTCTTTTTTATTATCATACCAATTCAACCTGCTCCTCAACGCCCGGATACAAACACACACACACACACCAAAGACATTACAGCGGTTTTAGAAGCAGCTACTACAGCCTCCAGCAAAAAACCACCAGCTCGCACGATGGCTGTACAGAGAGCACCTGTGATGTGCTGGATGCAGCCTGAGGATAGATGTCGGCTCGTCGTAGGAAATAAAGCGGGGCTTCGCATGTATCGTATGCCGTCAGCTCATGTAAGTTTCCGCACTTGGGTTATTGATATTGCGTCTAGCCAACACTTCTCTCTTTCTTTGAGCTGGCTCAATAGCATGAAAAGGCACAATGGCTAATGAGAACAAATATCTTCACTTTCCTCTTATTCTTTCTGCCAGAGTAGGAAAGCAACTTGTCCACAGCCTTTGAATTGGTAAACTTCAGACCAACGAACCACGCAGTCACGTCATTGACAGCATACCCGTGTATGCTGGATCAGTCCAGCGTTATGGCAGTTGGAAATGCGATGGGCGAAGTCAGCTTACAGCTTTATCCATCGGGGGGTCCATCTGGTGACGCCGATGTTGGGTTTACGCCGACTGGAGTCAATGTATATAACGAATCAGAGCGTGCATGCAGCCAGCTGGCATTCAACCCAATCCACACAGATCTTCTTGCTTGCGGGTTCGATTATAAAGAAGGAATGCCTAGCCTACATATATACGATATCACACGGAGTACCGATGTGCGGCAGCTGCTGGGTACACGATCAACACCGTGGTCCGTGTACAGCGAAAACGCCGATATCCCGCAGCAGACTGTGCCTTTAGCCACGGTTGATGCCGTAGATACAAATATGACAATCGGCAATCGGGTTACAAGCCGCCCTAGCTCTGCTCGATCGTCAAACATTGCCATCAATGAACGCGATGGCGAGTATGGGCCAATGCATAGCAGCTCCGGAGTAACGTCGCTAAGCTGGGTTCCCAACTCTGTTGACGATATACTCGTGGCCTCGAAAAAGAATCGCAGCTCTATTCGGTGGTATGATCTTCGCATGCGATACGCGGGCGAAACAGTCCTATATGTCCCTATGCCCAACGCTAATGGATCGGGGTATCCAACGCCAGGAACCGTGTATGATTTGCAATTTGACCCCTTCAACAGCTACAGATACATGGCACATGATCGACAGGGGCTTGTAAACATGTGGGATATCCGCTGTGCCTCGCGGGCCTTATATTCGTTTACCTTGGGTAAGGATACGTCCATAGTACAGGTCGCATACTCTCCTCGTAGAAGTGGCACAATCGCGGCTCTAGCAGCGAACTCGAACATTCTGGATGTATATTCCATCAGCGAGTTCACCAATGGAGAATTATTGGAGGCAGATGCGCTGAACACGACCATGTTTCTGGAAGATGCACGAATGAAGGACCACTACGACGAATATCGCTCAGCAATAGTCTCCGATGGCGAGCCACGTAATGTCCACGCATGGATGGATCACACACACGCTACCATGCCCTCTGAAAGCGGAATAGAGCCAGGCAGTACTTTCCTTTGGGTTCCACCTACGATATCATGCAAGACTCTTTCACACCAGCAGATAATCACTTGCAGCGATACTGGCGTTCTTAGCGGCAGCGCTCTGCCCATGAAGCTCGTGGCTGACTTTAGCAGCCGTGGCGATGTTGCGATCTCAAACAACTGGACCAAGCTTTTTGGCTCAAATCCAAGGACTGATATAGAGATGGAGGAGCTGCACATACAGACGCCTGAGTTCCGAGAGCTTATACTGGACAAGCATGGACGACAAAGCACCGCTAGTAGCACAAACATGAGCAACACGGCGACAAACGGAGGTGTAGTATCAGTGGCTACGGCCACGCCTGGCATATTGGACGCCAGTGTTGGTCTTAACACACACGCCTCGGCTTTTAATATGGCAAGCACCGGGACTACCATTCAGCCTCAACAGCAGCAAGGTTCCAATAATGGACTGCTTGCCCGTCGTCAGCAAGCAGCCATACATCAAGCGGCAAGTAGTTCAGACGCCAACGTAGCGCAATTGGGAGAGCGAATCAAGGCAATGAGCTTGGGGCTCTCTGCTGGAAATAATGCCAACAACAGTAACATCAGAAACTCGACATCGCCGCCGATGAATGGATATGTGGAAGAAACCAAGGTTCAGTTTAACCCGATATTGGATGGCAGGGCTGAAGGTGATGAGCATGTGGAGGGCGTTCTTGGCGGAGATATCCTTTCTCAGATGCGTCGGCGTGTTGTTCGTGGCTACGGATCAAGTGCCGAAAAGAACACGTTCATTGTTGGTCACGAACAAAAGACCCGAGACATGTGGCAATGGGTGCGAGATGGGGAAATCAGACGACACAGCGGCGAGTACCACATTTCTGCTGGCATTGATGCAAGCTTTTACGGAACATATACCATCATGAACCTTAGCAGAAAGCACATGAGGTATTTGGAAAAGCAAAGCCAGCAGACGCTGCTAGAATTGCAGCCAGGCTATCAAAGACAGCAACGACAAAAGAAAGCGTGTTCTGCACCAGTAATTCAGCCAAAATCAAAGCTTAATGCTCAGCGGAGACTAGCTCTGCTGTACTGTGGATGGGGGCTTGAAGGAGGCATCCGTGGTCAGCATATCTATGCGCTTGAGGCAGTGAAGAAATTTTCGATTGCTGCTGGGGTAGCTTTTATATACGGCGACCAGCAGCGCTGTCTCCAATCGCTTGAACGAAGCAATTCTCAGGACCAAAAGCTTTTGTCGTTCATGCTCAAGGCGCAGCTGAATGCGAATAACAGCCTTGCGGGTGGAGATGCGAGCGACAAGTCATCGGTGCCAAAGGACATGTTTTTCTGCCCGTATCTGCAGATGATATTCACTTACCTAGTGACTGGAGACTGGGACCAGGTAATCCAGAGCATGAGTGAGCTGCCTCTTAGCTACAGGCTTGCGCTGGCTTTGCGCTACATGAGCGATGAGGCCCTGATGCGGTTTATTGTTGCGGCTGGCCGGACAGCAGTGAGCAATGGCGATATCGACGGGATAATAATCACGGGGATCACCGGCAACGGGCGCCATGTGCTTGGGCGATTTGTAGACAACACAGCAGACGTTCAAACAGCAGCGCTTGTGTCGATGTTCGACCCAGAACAAGATCCAGGTCAGAGCGAGCAGTATGAGGGCTGGATCTACGCATACAGGTGTCTTCTCAACAGATGGCGGATGTTCACCACACGGTCGCTGTTTGACATTGCGCTGGGCAACAATCGCGAAGCCAAGGGAATACCCCGCTTGTCAAAGGCGGTTGAGGCACTGACGACAAAGGCGGCAGACACGCGGTGCACGTTCTGCCATCAGGCGCTGGGCTACGATGTGAACAAGCTGAGAAGCACACATGTAGTGAGCAATGCGATGTATGTCGATGGGTTGGGCGACGATGGGCCTGGTGCTGGCATTGCGTCTGTTGGGCTAGGGCAGATGGCTGGCGGGACTGGCGGGTCTCCTGGGCAAACAAGCACGAAGATCATCGCAGCTGATGGACGGGCCTTGTATTCGTCAAAGACAACGCAGTCGGTGATCGGTCAGCATGGCGTGTCAGCCACAGGCAACGCTGCAATGGGAGTGGAGCCCTGGCGCAAGGACGCACACAGCGCACAGACGCGGCTTTTATATACGCATTGCCCAAGATGCTCCAACCGTCTGCCTCGCTGCATTATCTGCCGCATGACGCTTGGGACTCCGGCCGTGCAGCCGTCAAATCCAGAGGATGTGACTGCGGGAGCTGGTGCGGCCGCAGCGGACAGCGAGTTTTCGCAGTGGTTTTCGTGGTGCCAGACTTGCGGCCATGGCGGGCATGTATCGCATCTGGAGGACTGGTTTGCGACCCACAAAAAGTGTCCGATTCCAGGATGCGAGTGTGAGTGTGATAGAAAGTGCTAGTTCTTTTTTTGGATATGAGTGTGATGTGCAGAAATTGATTCCAGCCGCACATCTGACCAGCATGAGACCTGCGCTCCCTTGTCAAGTTTTTTTTCATTGAGGCCTCAACAATGCGCTGGATGCGGAAGTGGAAAATGATATTGGATATTAAAATCGACTTTTTGTGAAAGAGTCTTCTGAAAAAGAAACATGAAAAAGAATCTTTGATTTGCACTCTTCTCTCTGCCAAGCATGCTATTTCTTTATTTGAATTTTTCTTTTATCATCTTTGTCCTTTTATAGACGTTGACTTTTTCTATTCTTTATTTTCAGCGGCCAAGAAGTATTTCATCCGCCATCGCTATCAATCTTTCTATCTGCAGCATCCTGTTTGCACAGCAGTAACCCGCTCTACCGATAACTACTCTACTTGTTCACAACGCTGGCGTTTCATCTTTCCAACATTGTTGAAAAGACACTGCTGCCTGCGCAAAGCGGGTAGATAATGCCGAAGAAGCATCAAGGCGAAGACGTTGAGATGGATTCCTACAGACAGCCGCTGGTCAAAGCCAGTGGCAACCGCACCCAACCAGCCACAGCAGCAGCAGACATTGTCAGCGATGGTGATGAAAACAATGCATACTCCAGCCATTTGGTGGCCGACGCTTCCTTTGCCTTGTCTGACAGCGCAGGAACCAGCACAGTGGTTAGTCCTCTAAGTCCGCGCGAGAACAGCGGATGGCGGGGGTCTATAGACGCCAACGGCGACAACTACGACAGCGACAGCGACGACGATGCAGATAAGCTTTATAGCCGCGCAGGAGTTGACAAGCTGGGGCAAAAGCAATACGCGATAGGATCGATATTCATTCGGAGGCTGCTCCGGGTGTTCCGGGTGTTGTTGAGCGCAAAACAAACGCCAAACCGGGTTGGTCTCTGCTGTTTGCTGCTGGTGGGCGGCAAGCTTCTTGGCGAGGTAGTGTACTATTACGCGGGAAAGCAGCCGTCGGAGTTCTACAAGGTGTTAGGCGACAAGGACAGAGCAGCGTTTTTCCCGCTGCTGTTGCAGTGCTTTGCAGTTGTCGCGATGGCTGGAACGAGCAAAGCTGTGCTAGAGTACATTGGTGGGAGACTCGGCGTGATGATGCGCAGTGTGTTGACGCAGCATACGCACCGGCGGTATATGGCAGCACATCGCCTCTATCCGCTGGTGAGCCAGGGCATAGTGGACAATCCGGATCAGCGGATTGCGCAGGACATTGAAAGATTTTCTTCCACGGCGGCAGATGCACTTGCGGAGCTTCTGATTGCGCCCTTCCTAGTCACATACTACACGGTGAAGTGCTGGGCGATATCTGGGTTCTTTGGGCCTCTGGCAATCTACATTTACTTTGTGGTTGGTGCGCTCGCAGCACGCCTAGCAATGCCGCCAGTGGTCCGATCTGTCTACAGACAAGAGCGTGAAGAAGGGAACCTGAGATTCAGCGAACTACGCATCTGCACATTTGCCGAGTCCATCGCGTTTTTCGGGGGCGAGGCCAGGGAGCGCGAGGCGGCGGACAGCGCACTTGGACGAGTTGTGGGAGTGCAGAAGCGGCTGCTGGTGAAGCAGCTGTGGCTATCGCTGATCACTCTGGTGTTCTCGTATCTGGGATCAACTGTGTCATACGTGGTCATTGCAATACCAATATTCATGGGCGTATACGACGGCAAGACCAGCGCAGAGCTAGGCAGCATCATCAGCCTCAATGCCTTTGTTTCGATCTACCTCATCTACCGCTTTACTGTGGTCATCGAGCAGGCAAAGAAGCTTGCGGACGTTGCTGGATACACTGCGCGCATTGTGCAGCTGTGGGAGGAGCTTGACGCATTGGACGCGGAGGCTGATGAGGACGATTGCGCACAGGCTGGTGAGGACGGAGTCATATCTGTGGAAGGCTTGACAGTTGCGACGCCAGACGGGACTCTGCTTGTATCTGATCTGAGCATTGCGGTGGTTGCCGGGGAGTCGCTGATAATAACCGGGGCCAATGGCACCGGCAAGACATCGCTTCTGCGGACGCTGTGCGGGCTGTGGCCTCCTGGAAAGGGTCGTGTGCGAGTACCCTACGTGAACGGAGCACCGAGCGTGTTTTTCCTGCCGCAGACACCGTATCTGGTGAGCGGCAGTCTGCGTGAGCAGGTGAGCTACCCCGGGCAATGGGGCAACAAGCTGCGGGTGTGCTCTGACAGAGAGATTTCCCTGCTGCTGAAGACGGTTGGGCTTGGTCATCTGGCTGTCGAGATTGAGACCAGCGAGCACATTGCTGCTGGCGGCTACGACAGACAGCACTCGGTGCATTACTGGCTTAAGAGATTGTCTCCTGGCGAGCAGCAGAGGATGTCTATTGCTCGTGTGCTGTTCTGGGCGCCAGAGTTTGCTATTCTTGATGAGTGCACAAGCTCACTCGATGCAGCTGCCGAGGATGCGTTGTACCAGGCCATGGTGAGTGCCGGGATCACACTCGTTTCGGTAAGCCACCGCCCAAGCCTTGCCAAGTACCATAAGAGGTGCCTGTCGCTGTCTCTCTCTCGCACACACACGCTAACAGACCTGTGAGGACAGCTGATTGCTTATTGTGGCATTTCCACACACCCCTCCTAGTCCAGAATTGGCATCCCGTATACTGGACATTTGCCATTGGGGCAATAGACGACTTTAGCCAGAGCGAGCAAAAAAAAAAAGTGATTTCTTGCTATTGCTATTGTTTTTGCATGGACATGCAATAATTACTATCAAATATGTGGCTACACGTCGAAATAATAATAGACACCACAACATCCCCTGTTTTCTGCTCAATATGTTATAAATCAATCCTATAAAACTTACATTTTCTTGCTCAATTACAATATAACATTATTTCTCAAATAAGACGCGCTTCGACTTGCATTCTGCTGAATAAGTAATGCAGCTATCACCAATCATGGGTGCGCCGACAGAAGGGTATACACAATATATCCCAAGCACCAATTGAAGTGAGGGATGCATAGCTCCCATTGTTGGCAAGTGTTTTGTGATATCATGGATGGGTGGATACATCTGTGATGCATTTTTCATTTGAGTTGCAAATAATGTATGGTCATATGGGAATTACAAGCAAGTAATATATATAGCAATATGACAATTGTTGATACAATATTCTTTGCTTTGCCTTGTTTTTTTTAGTTTTTCTTGTCCATATTTGTCGGTATGTGTTTGTACATTTAGACATGTGTTGAATCACCAGAGTGAGAATACCCTTGTCATGAAAATTAGACATTGGAACTGCGATTGCCAGCAATTCTTGCGACATTATTTGTTTTCATAAAAGACAACAGGGATTAAAATAAACTTAGTCTCGAACATGCACATGTGAACAGGGGAATGCCTTCAAAAATAGATGACAATAAAACCCTTTATTACAGCAGCTCTTTTGTTGCAGCATGGAATCCATAAGCGAGAATGAGACCCCCCCCCATATTTCGTATGATACCAATGCATGCATTGTGCTCTGCGACTAGTTCAAATACTGCAATAGCAATACCCTGCCATTTATATCCAAACTTTTCAATACCACAGTTCATTCTGTTGCAGAGAAAACAGAAACGGGCGTGCTTATATTTATTTGACGACCTGATGCATGATTGGGCATACTCGCTCGCCGTAAGCACGCTGTTCACCAGCGCTGAAATGAGGGCATATGTGTTGTATCTAAAGCAGCACCAGTCAAGTGCACTTTGCATCGCTGCAAGCCCAGAATCCGGAAACAACGTCTGACAGAAATTGCAAAAAAATGGATGGCGGAGATGCTGGCACATGCACACATGCGCCTTAAATCAGGGACATGTCATTTCACATTTCGCGATTTTTGCACTCTGTGGCTAACGCAGTGCGCTTTCTCGCTTTTAGCATATTTCGGTTCTTGTTTTTGTCTAGCAGAAACTCCTCAGGCTGACAAAACGGGCGCTCTCTTGGCCCCAAAAGGGCGCTCTTGCCCCTTTGTGTCCTTCCATCCTTTCTTCTCTTTCTTTGCCCTTTTCTCTCGGCTCCAAGCGCCTATTTCCTTATTTCAGCCTTCTAGACGCTTGCTGCAAGCCCACTTGTGCATCAGATCTTGCAGCACATGCAGTTCCCTCCTTATTTTCCAATTGCATCGTCATCGCCATAAAAAACCCCTCCTCGCAACTTTTGTCTCCATTTCCATCTATTTAAATTTTTTCTTTCTGCTAGTTTGGTATCGCATTTCATTTCATTTCATTCTTTACCTTTTTTTCTTTCTGCTGGTCTGAGCAAAAGCGCGTTTAATATTTATTTGTTTATTTCTCCACAGAACCCGGTCAGTCGGGGGGAGGAAAGAGTTTCTCGTTTCTAAGCCACAAACATATTGCGCCTTTTCGCCGTTTACTGCCTCTACTTTCCAACCGACAGCCGATAAAAAGCGACGCGCCAGCTCTCCAAGGAAGAATAATAGTGCGAATACTGCTCCCTTCTTTGTTCCATTAGGTTGCCCAACAAAGAACACTCGTTTATTCAACACACCACCAGTAGTCGCCTTCTATTGTCATACACGTACTGCCGCCGGACAAATAGATATAAAAAGGAGGGGAAAGGCCTTGCCCATTAAGCCAGCAACAGAAACTACCAAAGGCGGCAGGCTCTTCACACATGGCGGAACACCTGCCAGCCAACGACAAAGCAGGGCTGGAGTGGCACCAGCGCATACTCTCCACTCGCCGCCAAACGCCAGAGTCGTTCAATGTCATGGTGGTTGGGAGACGCGGTGTGGGAAAGTCCACACTGCTGCAAACCATCTGCGACTCGTTCTACTCCCTTCACATCGAATCCCTGACTGAGGGCGACCGCGTCATGTACCCATCCGCGTCGTTCAAGGACTCGAACGTGGTAGCGGAGGAGGTCCTTGATCCGTTCTGCGTCTTTGACTCGTTGTCCGGCACAACACTGATCCGGCGATGCAGAGTGCGAATAAGGGAGCTTATACACAGCCAGCCGGTCAATGTCGAGTTTGTCGACACTCCAGGCATCGACAGCAGCGACGAGCAGAAAGCCGCTGCCACCATCAACGAGATCTGCGGGGAAATTGAGCGCCGTCTGCAGGCCACGCTGGACGAGGAGCTGAGGACACATCGCGACAAATCCACGTCTGCCTCTGCACACATCCATGCTGTCGTTTACATGCTGCCGCCGCCTGTGTACTATAGCTCGGCTACCGATTCCCACAGCCATCGATTGGAGGCTGCCGCCGATATTGTCACGGCAGCAGACCTGCGCGCTATACGAAGGCTTTCCCAGTACGCAAATATAATACCTGTTGTTGGGAAATGCGATACCATAGAGATGTCTGATCTCGCGCTGCTCAAAAACGGCTCCTTTTACGGGGAAGTCCGCGATCTTTTGGTGCCAGATCGGCTGTTTGACTTTAGCGATACGCCAAACACGCCGTACAAGGAGCCGCACAAGGAGATAAAGGCTTTCCGTCGCGCGATGTTGCGCAGCATGCCCTTCCTTGTGTGCGGCAGCAAGCACGTCGACGAGTGGCAGCAGATGCGGCTGCCAGAGTACCAGAACTCGTCGCAGAGCCGTGTAAGCGTTGCCGACTGGCGTGCGCTTGTTTCAAAGCATAATCGGGTGAGTACGAGCACTGGAATAATAACCGCGGGCATATTCCGCGACAGCCGACGCCACAACAATAGCAACAACAACAACGGCGCTGCTGATCCGGCCGATCCAAACTCATCGGCCGCCATGGTCCAGCGTCTACGCGATCTGCAACTACAGCAAGAATCCATACTCGGATCAACAGTATCGTCAACTCAATCATTGCCCATGGAATCGAACACGGTTCAGATCAAGCGCTTGCATCAGCGGCGCGAGATCTCGCTTGTGCGTAGCTTTCCCTGGGGAACGCTGCAGCTAAACAACAAGGATCATTGCGACGTTGGGATATTTTTGGACGTGCTTTTTGTCTCATTCCGCAAGTCCCTTGAATACTGGACCAACGAAACATACTACGAAAAGTACCGCATGCAGCGCATTGCTGGCGATTCTAAATACGCCAACATGAACAGCCTAATGACTACATATCTCGAGCAAGAGAAAACATTGCTTACGGTGCCTGTTTCTACACACCAAAAGTTCTCTTCTGGATCTCATACCCGCGACCGCCATTCCGCCGGAAGCAACAGCAGACGATACAGCCGCCAGCGCGTACAACGGCGCCTTACCACTGGTGACATTGCGAGCGGGAATGGAGGAGTGGTTAGCATTGTCTCCAACGCTGCCACAGCCGGCAACGCTTCCTCACTGATATTTGGGCTCTCTAGAGAGCCAGATACCAAAAGCAGCAGTGGTAACAATGCTGGCATGAACAATGCGGCAGTGGCAAATACTAGCAACGAAATAAAGGGCAAGCACAACAAATCTTCCGAGATTGCACCAAGTAATATGCCAAGTGCTCCAGTGTTTAAATTCCAACTCCCTGTGCAGCATACCGGCCACCTAACATCGCCCCCAGACACGGCTATCACAGCGGTTGCTCCAGCAACAGAAGAACCCTCAACAGCGCATACACCAACCACTCGTCCTTTTGCAGGCCATGGAGGCGCCAGAAGTGCCGATCAGCCCATGGCATCCCACCCACACCGCGTCTCAGAAGCAACGACACTGACAGCCGCAACGACATCCATGCTTAATTCCACGTCTGCATCGTCGTCCGCGCCGCCCAAGCAAAGGTTTTTGGACGCTGGCTCGTCATCGGTGCGTCGTGGTATCCACATGCTTTTGTCAGTTGGCGGTAGCACAAAGACAAGGCCAAGAACAAAGCCAAAGCCCAATTCCTCCAACATTGATAACAGCAGCATTAATCAGAGAAGCCGCCGGTTCACAATCGGCCCGGTCACAGAATCGGCTCTTGCTTGAGCTGCTTCGTCTCTTTATACATTCAATATGTATTTGAGTACTATGTAACCTATTTATTTGTATGTCATTACATTACTCTCTTGTGATTTTGAAGCCATTGGTATTCTTCTGCTTGCACACTACTTGAATCTACTAAGCATTTTCAGTGCAAAAAAATCAAATACATATAGAGGTAAATAGAATATATCATACAGTTGATATTAGAGTCTAGTTTGATCCACGCTGTCTATTTTGACAAACGCGCCGTCGTAGTCTGTATTGTTGTTGTTGTTGCTGTTGCTGGCGGGTTTACCATATAGCTCTTCGTTTGCATCGCCATCAATTTTAGCCGCATCCTCGTGGCTATATATGCCTGTGTTTTCGACATACTCCCGAAAGAATTCGTCCAAATGACCCTTCAAGGGGTTATTTTGCAGGCTATCTACATTCGAGTACTCGGCAAACTCCCGAAAATATCTGGCCAAATGATCTCTTTGATGGGCGCGCGGGAGATGAACTATCGAACGGAAGGTTGCACCATTAGGCTTGAGCATATAATTATTTACAACCTGAATAATGCTCTCAGTCTGGGAGGCTGTGAAGTGGTTGTTCCTGTCGTTGATCCACATCATCAAGTAGCTCTTGTACTGTTTAAGAACCCCCAGTTGAGCCAAGGATCGCGTGAGCACCATAAATATATAGGGCGATAGCTTGAGCGTTCGTACTTTTCGCCGAAACATAAGAATATCGTCCCAGACACGCATTAAGAGCTTGATGTCGCCAATGTGTCCGATTATCTCCAAAGTAAGCCCCAGAACCTTTCGGTGCCAGATAAGCGCCTTTTCATGGACAAAGTGTGCAATAAAGTATTCGGGTTGCGCCATTGAATAGGGGCCCGGCGGCTTGCTTGTCAAGCGCATCTTGTCAGTTGCTTTGGTGTTAATTGTAGAGCTGCGCACATTGTTGGGCCACTTCACCGCATCGAGAGCAACGTTCCCCCGCTTTGATAATGGGATCCGCGCTTGCATGCAAAGTACCTGGTACACCACGTTATACCAACGCAAGACCATTTCAAAATCCTCCATACGCAGAAATAGCTCAAGAGCAGCCGTAACCACCGTGTACGAGAATGGTATACATAGTTTGGTCATGATATCCAGCACCTTGTCACATATATCCACGTCGGCCTGTTGTGCCCCGCCAAGCAGAATACGTCCCCAAACCTTGTGTGAAGCGCAAATACCATCCTCTTCCATCATGTGCAGATATCCATCTATCACATCCCACTTCCGATGACGCGCAACGACCCCGAGAAGCGAGCCATATATTGACGGCGTTGGATACAACCCCAAGTTGTTCCGAATATACGCAAACATGGCCTCTGCAAGATCCACACGCTGCCTCCTGCTCAGAGCCTTGAGCAATAGCTCGTATTTCCGAATCGTCAGCATAGCCACAACCTGGTTTTCTGACATACGCCGATCATCTGTAGCCATAGTCACATATGAAGCTTCGGTATCAAGGCCCTCATTCGCAAGGCCGTGTATTATCAGACTATCAGCCCAGAATCCAGGCTCAATACTAGCCCATTTGCCAGAGACGATCAAATTGTACGTGTATCTGGCTAGATCAATGTCTCTCGAAATTATGGCCAACTTTAGTGCAAGTTTCACGCAAGACTGTGAGGGGATAAAGTCTGGATGTTGAGACATGGAAGCCCACAATGTGCATGCCAGTTTGCGATCCTCTCTCGAACTCCAAAGCTCCAAAAATATCTCAGATACCGTCAAGGCACTCAACGCTTTGGGGTTCCTGCATAGCTCCCACACGCTGTCGCGTAGTGTATCTCGATCGCCTGTGTATATGTATGCCCGAAGAAGTAGCTCACCTATGCTCTGGTCCTTCCCCTTGTACATCGTGCGGATAGACTGGACCAGCCACTCGAAATGTGGGTCTACCGTATCTTGTGTTCTGCAGATTTCGCTCAAAAGAATCCATGGCGTATTCGAGGATAATGGTATTTTCAGAAAGTTTCCTTTGTACATTTTGATGGCCTGAGTAACCGTAGCTGGATTGGCAGCTAGCTTCAAAACACTGTTCTCCTCCTGCGCCCACATTTGAACATATGTCGAGACGCGGCGCTTGCCGATCCGCTGCATACTAAGCAGCGGTGCTACGCTGATAACTTTGTCCTGAAGCGAGAACGTAAGAAGCGTCTGTGCTGTGCGGCCCAAAAGAGTGAGTGCTGTTATGGTGACTACAGGCAACCCCCACTGGCTAGTTGGCAGTCTCAGTGTCGTGTATTGACGGGTTTCTGTGGCCAGTGCCAGCATTTGGATTTGTGAGCTGATCATGTTGTATGTTGTCGAAAAGGTCATGCTGGTCCGACCCGTTTGTGTCTTGGGCGCGAGAAAGTCGCCGAGGGCCGTTCTGTACCCCGGATATTCCCTGCGAGCCCTTCGTCCGCCTGTCATGATTAGAAAACAAAAACAGATTTCGTTATTCTAAACAACAATAATAGGAACTAGCAAGGATAGATTCAAAAATATGTTGATAAAGAGGGAGAAAAAAAGTGGGGCGATTGTGCGTACTTTCAAAATAATGACCTGCTCGCAGTACGCAAAATGCTAAGCATAAAAGAGCCACGATTGTCGCAAAAAGCAATCTGATTATCGTCCATCGTCGCAATAGCTTGCTGATTAGCCTTGCTAGGATCGTATGATCTAAAAACACAAGTACGCCTGCTGCAATCTTGCTTTCCTCGCTGGCCATCAGCTATAAAATACAGCCCACAGCCATGCGGTCTCGGTCCGTGTTCCTGAGCAGAGAAAGCTACTGAAAAGAGGATTCCAGCACACACGATGGTCTCGTGCTCGTCTGCCACCGTGTGAATGATGCTAACAGCCCGTATTTGGTCCTGCAGAAATACAAAAGACGCATGGCTCTTAGAAGAGTAGAGCGATATACATAGTCTGTCTGGTACATATGACGCTGTGTTTAGACGTGGCTCAGTTTCCTGCGGAGAAGGAGGACCATCTGGATGCTTTGCCCAAAATCGATGTATTTCAGATTTAGAGAGAATATCGAATATAATAACCTCCCAGTTATCCGTAACAACGACCAAAATATTACCTGGGCAGACATTCGCGTCGCATACCTACATAGTCTTGCATTTAAGAAAGTTAGTATATATGAGGTTCACCGGTCGACAATGCGTTAAAGGTCTCTAGACAGTTGGCTGTGTTGTCGTTGACTTACATGGATATCACGAAACGTAAACCGAGACACCAATATATGCCCCTTCCAATCGTACACGTCTATTATATTGTCGCTTCTGATAAGTGCCGCAAAGTTGTAATAAAGATGGATTCGGACAATTGAGACCAGATTATACACTATGTAGAATAGTGGCACATCATATAGATCCCCTTCATTTTTCTGCAGTGGAAATACCCGAGCTTCACGAAGGTAGCTTGAGCTCATAACTGCTCTACCTGATGGACAGACTGACAGATGTTTAACTTGAGTTTCCTGTCTTTTGATTACGCAGTCATCCATTGAACGCGTGGTCAAGTATGCTGAGATACTGGTTTTAAGACCCAATGCAACCCATCCCCCGCATATGGAGATTGAGGTGGCATTTGGGCATGTTAGTTGCCTTTCGTGCGGGTGCTTTCCGCTCTTCCAAGTCCTCTCACGCGCCTCGAGCCAGTGCAACTTCTGCCTCGGCGTCTCCAGTGTAGAGGGAATTGCACTAACAGACTGCATTCTTTTGAGAGCGTCGTTGACAACAACAGTGGAAAGAGCATACGATCGCCAAGTCCTGCTAATCTACACATTCCAGGTTAACCATTAATGCTTAGCAGCACAATACAAGTTTAGTTGGTGGAGGGAGAGAGTATAGGTCACACATATGGAGTAATGGCTAAACATAAAGCTTACCTGAAGCCATGCTCTCAGACAACCAGGCGTCAAATATGAAGCAATTCTACAGACAATGTCGGACGGAGCACTTGAAATTATGTCAAATCGAGGGGCGCGCAGTCGATTCAGAAGTAAATTCTTCCTGACGATGGCCGCCTCGTATGGCGAAATATTGTTGAGGATTTCGTTGAGTCTACACAAAGACATTGTTAAATTTCATTTTAGCCAGTATGCAAACAGCTTGCAGAGAGATACCATCTAGTTTACCAGAAAGCACATTTCATCCAGACGTCCAATATACATGCTAACAGATATCTACATCTTTAATCGATCTTGCTGCCCAAGACACAAAAACTCTCTTGAAATTGGATGCATGCTATTTTGGCAATATGTTGGTTATCTGGGAGCAGAAGAGAAGGCAAAGACCAGAAAGATGATAACGGTTGTTAGATGATATGTATCTACGGTATCAAAGCAGCAGCATTGGCATACGCATTTCAATGGATTAAGCTGCTACTAAGGCGATGTCATTATTATGGAATGTTGATTTTGATGCTGGTTGACTTTTCTCTCCACACAGAGAAATCCAACATGTTTCCTCTCTTGTCTACAGTTCAACACTCTATTCTATTTTTCAAACTGTAATAGAAGGCTTATTTAATCGCTCACCCTAGACAAAGAAGTCGTCGGAGTATATATCTTGCTCTGTTGCCAACGGCGTCAGCCACATGACGTGAGTGGCCCTTTGCCTGTAGGCTGTCGTCAATGTCAAAGCGGTGGTAGCAAATGGGGTCGCCATGTCTGGATACCCGCGTCTTGAGCAGCAGCGGCCGCTCATCCAGCTCCACCGCACTGGAGCCGAATGCCTTTGTTTGGCAAAGCTCGGCTGTCCTCTGGAACACGCAGTCCACGTTTTTTCCTGTGCAGGCACTTGCTTCGATGCACACTATATCCAAGTTATGGCCTGCAACCGATTTGCATAGCTCGACAGCCTTCTCACAGCTCACATTCTGGGGAAGGTCTACCTTTGACATCACTAAGACCACTGGCAGCCCCGAGGCCGTGAAAACACTGGATAGGCCTGAAAGAAGCCTGCTTAACGAGTCCAGCGACTCTGCTCTTGACCCGTCGACAACGAGGATGATAGCATCGGCGTCCTCGGCGAGCGAAGCTGTGGTGAGTCTGTCTACGGAGACTCCGCCAGTGTCCCAAATCTGGATTGCAGCGATGCCGCCGCTGTCCGGCACCACATGTGTTGAAACAAAGTCGGGGTTGCATGTGGGCAGATGTTGCCATGTGTAGTTTTTGTACAAAAAGTTGTTCCGCAGCGATGTTTTCCCAGACCCAGATGCACCAAGCATAACAACTTTAAATACCTTTTCAGACATTGGTCAAGCGGCTGCGTAAGTGTATTGTTGTTGCTATTATAGTGAAGCCCAGGGCCACAACAGACAGCTCAGTTCCAGGAGCCCTCTCTATCTGTTCGGGGGTTCCTCCGCCCAATACCAAGGTAAACAGCGAGAAGTGTGAATGGTGACTAAGAGATACACAGATGGTGTTTTTTACAAACAAAATATACTAGTAGTGATATATAGCGAAAAAGAGAAAAAGCCAAGAACGGAGAAAAGACAGCGAGCTCGCAAATGCGTTGGCTGACTTTTGTCGTCCTGGCAGTCGCAGTAACATTGCCGCTTCTTTTTCCATGGCTGTGCCTGACTTGGTGGACACTCAACCCGACCCAATCCCCCCCACACAAACACGCTGTTGCAGTCAGGTGGCAAGACTTCAAAGCAAAGCGCAAAAAGAAGGAAGCAATATGATCACGCTGCACTACATACAACATGTGGCCCACGACTTTTTTTTCGCCCTCCACCCAAAAAAGTTCATCTCCTTAATTGCTGCCTCCCTTTCTCAATGTTGATATGCTTGGCAGACACCTAACAAATAGAAAAACATAGCCTAGCACTCACCGTCGTTTGTGCGAATGCAGCGACTGCACAGACCTATTCACGAATGTGGCGCCAGGGACAACAGGCGCTCTGGAGCTGTTGGTTGCCGAAATGCGCGGGACCCGCCTCATTGCTAGCTCCTGCTCGTGGAGCCGCTGCTCCTCCTCGGCCTCCCGGCGCTCGTAGCTCAGAACGATTCGCTTCAAATGGGCTTTCTCTCGCATGTCCACCTCCTCTTGCTGGCGAAGGTTCTGCGCTATTTGGGACTCCATAGGGATGTCCATACCGCGCACCACGGGTTTCTGCTTCTTGCCAGTCAGCAACGAAAAGCGAATTGCATTGTAGTCCTCAGAATCCGTGTCCTCGCCCTCTCCACTTTCCTCGGAATCTCTAGACTCAAAAGGGGAGTGGCCGCCAGAACCTGCTCCATCTGCAGCTCGCAGGTTTGTCGCCAAGGTCCTTTGCTCTGCCGACGATCTTCCCATGAGACTCATCGGGATTCCAATATCGAGTCTGTTGCCAGCGCGGTCTGCCTTGCGCATCTCCGACGAGTCCAGAACAAGCTTGCTAAGCTCGCGTTCCAGATTCTCTTCCTCCTCTTGGTCAAGAAGCTCCTCTAGCTCTTCCATCTGCCGAAGCGCTTCTTCCATCTCTTCCTCCTCGACACGGATACGCTCCATGTCTGCCTCCACATCCTCATCATCCCCGTTATCCGAGTTGCTTGCATTCTCTTCGCTGTCGCTAGCCATGCCCGAGAAGCCAGAGATGTCAGCAGCAGAACCATTGCCAAAGGATTCTTCTTCCGCTTGCATCTCTCCATCCAACCCAACATGCTCCTCGCTTTCAAGCAATGCTTGCACGCGGCTTGCTGGCTCCTGCCCGTCATCGTTGCTGCCACGTAGCTCCTCAGCCTGGAGGATAGCCGACATAGCCTGTGCTGCCTCGCCCCATGTCTCATAGCGTGTAGCCGACGGAAAGATGCTTTCAAAGAGATTGTCAACAGTGTAGCTGATGTCAACAGGCAAGGGCTGGTCCTTTGCCAGCACGTATAGCTGCATGTAGACCGCATACTTTGCAAGCTCGCGATGGCCATCAGCGCTGCGGCTATTCACATACCTACCGCACGTGGAAAGCAGCATGCACGCCAGGCGGATACGGAAGTAATCATTCGAGACATCAGTATCGCTGGTGCGTCCTGGATACGGATGCGTCTCGCTATGGCCATGGCGCAATATCAGATACAACAGGTCCAGTATATCCTTGGTGTCGACGATTCTGTAAATAAACATTTCGCCCATGTACCGCGCCTCTGTTATTCTGCGTTGGTTTTGTGAGAAGACGTTATAGTCCAATCCAAGCTTGATCCTCTCCATGACCGCATCAACAACCGCCACGCGGAGCCATGGATGCGTACGACCCAGGGCGCCCAGAAGCATCGTGACCAGGTACACGTTGGCGTATTTGATTTTCCATATCTTTGAAAAGCAGCTCACTAGCGCATGCCCAATACGCTGCGGATCGTCGCCCCGTGCCAGCGACCAAGGCAGCTTGCGCAGCTTCTGGCACACAAAGTCAGCAGTGCCACGCGAAAGGTCTTCGTAGACCAGCTTGCGTATGTACATCTCATATGGAGTACGAAACTTTGGAGCTGCGTCCCTGCGTTTGCTCTGCGGCATGCAGGCATAATACGCATTTTCGATCAGCAGACTTGAACGCTCGTCGAGGTTTAGAACACGGCGTTTGCGCATAAGAATGGCCAGCAGCGAAGAGATGCGAGACGAAGTCATTGGCTGTGCCAAGAGAAAGCGACCGCAGCCTTCCAGCAGTGCACACAGAACCTCAATGTTGTACACATGGAACTGCTCAAGCATGTTCTTCGCACAGCGATACGAAACATACAAGGGTGCTACTTTAAACTTTGTCAGCTCCGCAATGTACCTTATGTTCTTTAGGCGCACATCCATGAGGTTCTTAAAGCGCTGCTTAGCCAGCCATACAGACTCGCGCCTTAGCTCATCAACAACGCCTTCGCCAATCTCGGGAAAGTATCTGTGCAAGACCGTAATAAACCGCGCATAGTACGGGATGACATGGAGCTGTTGGCGTCGGATGTCTACAAGTGCCCGCACAAGTTCTTCGCGATTGGCACGCGTATTCACATAACAGAATGATATGGCCGCCTTGTCAGCATCGTCTTTGCTGGTAAGTGTAGTCAGTCTCTGCAGCACTGTTGCAAAGCTCGTGGGTGCTATCGTTTGCACTGTGGCACGCGACGATCCGGCCTGCTTAACAACAGTCATTGTGCTCTCGCCACCGCCATAGTCAGCTCTTTGAGTATTAGCTGTTGCAGAGCCTTCTCCAAAAGCGACTCGCTGGTCAGCAACGCTGTTGTCTGGATTGGCAT
This sequence comes from Coemansia sp. Benny D160-2, assembly GCA_027595805.1. Taxonomy (NCBI): domain Eukaryota; kingdom Fungi; phylum Kickxellomycota; class Kickxellomycetes; order Kickxellales; family Kickxellaceae; genus Coemansia; species Coemansia sp. Benny D160-2. The sequence goes on along the minus strand of JANBOK010000004.1, from coordinate 48,595 downwards.
CGGAATCAGAATCAGCAGCATCTAATGACAGTGTCCCCATGTTGCCACTGTCCAACAGGTCTTCCATTCCCACCTCTGCATCTTCCCCACTCAGCTTTCGCTGCTCGACAAATCTCTGGTACTCCAAAATCCCTGCCTTGTTAAGTGTTTCTGCACCGTCATCGTCAACGTCATCAAGAGACATTGTCCCAGACTGATCGTAGAATTTTATATCCGTCTCTTTAATCTCCTCCAACTCCGTGTTCTCTTCATCTTCTATGTGTGCGTCACGATTATCCGAGAGAGAGATATTTACTGCCGGGGCGGTGGAACTACCGTTTGTTTTCACATTGGCAGCTTCTCCAGAGTCATTGTGATTGTCTGGCGCTCGAGATTTCTTAGCTGCACTTGCGTTCTTATCCGCTGCCTTCTTGCCTTCCATAGAAAGCATTGATGGCGGAAGCTCGCTTTGAAGATCAAGAACATGCTCATAGAACACGCGCTCTTCGTTGCTGTTCCACTGGCTCTGCGACTGAGCTTCTCTTGCGGCTTCTGCAGCGGCTGGGTCATCAAAAACTATTCCAAGCTGGTTATCGTCGTTGGTGCTCTCCTCGAAATGCGGCACCTCGCGGCCAAGTGCCTCGCAGAGCATACGAACGTTATCGCTCAGCCTATCGAACGACTTTGTGTGGTGCTCCAGCTTTTCCTTAACATCTGCGTGAATTACACCCTTGTTGAACAGCCTTTCCTCGTTATTGCGCTTCATCCTAACCAGGGTTTTGTGCATCGTGTCGAGGTGGGAAATGGCGCTGTCCAAATAGTCGTTCACTATAGTGCTGATCCGCTTGCAGCTGTCTGGGCTTACAACAGAATTATCAGGACTGTCTTTCTCAAGAGACGGCGCTACAGACGAAGCAGATAATTCCATGCTGTCATCCTTTCCGATTGCAAGATCGGTTCTAAATACTTTGGCAAAAGATGTAGCCAAGACAATGCTGAGATGATGGTCCTTGTCACTGAGCAGCAGATTCTGTAAAGCACCAACGAGAATGCAGTGGCCAGGCTGCTGAACCATCTCCTTGACCTTTGCAATCACTTGCTTTGAGGTTCCAGTGCCCGATCCAGCTGCTGCGCTCCCAGACGATGGCGGAGTGTATGACAGCATAAATGCTGACGTGTGATCAAGACCATCAACACCGCCGGAAAGAGAATCGATGCCCCAGAGCAGCCCATTCAAGTACATCTCCGCTACCACGCGAAGCAGGGTTTTCTGGCGACTCAGTCGCACCTGCTCTTCCTTTTCGCGCTGCTCGGGGGACATAGCAGCCAATGCAGACAACACGGGCGGTGCCAGCCCCTTGAGAAGCTGCTTGACAAGTGGCACTGTAAACCGCAACGGAAACCTGGAATGAAGCGCAGACATAACGTCGTTTGCCGCAGCAAAATCGGCAGTCGTGCGACACTTTGCTAAACCATCAGCAACCGCAGGCACTATTTCGCTAACGTATTTCTCAAGCTTGAGCAGCTTTACCTCACGAACCAGCTGGGCTGAGCTTTCCTGGCCCATACCCGCCTTGCACTTTTTGATAAACCCCGTGTTCTTCTTCATACTCGAGTCGAGACCCTGCGAGGCAAGCACAGGCGCTCGGCCACACCACGAATCAATGTTGGTGCGCTGCCGCTCCCGCAATTGTTCATGATGCTTCAAAATACCCTCGTTCATACGTACTGTTGAGCATGTGTGGAAAGAAACAGCTTGACTAGCAAGAAGGTAGAAATAGAAATTATTGATTATAATTAAGAGGGACTAGAGCAGCTTATGACGAGAAAGATGCGCCTGGAGAAGAGGAATGAAGATATGTGCTTGATTTCTATAATTCCAATTCGTTGTAGAGACCTCGAATAAGCCCTTTTCAGCGAAAGCACAAAAAATCTTTTTCCCAAATGAAAATAGTTTAAAGCGGGAAAGGGCACCTGTTGATTACTTTGGCGATCAGAACGGATCAGTGGTTTCCGATTAGGATAGTGCTAGCGTTGAGCCACAGAGGCGACTGTAAAAAAAAAAGAAACAGCACATTAACACAGCTTCCAGCCAAAGAGCTTGGTACTACGAAAGCGAGTGTCTTTTAGCACAAGAAAACAGTATTTAGAGTTCCATGGTAGAATGGGGTGAAACATGTGCAGAATACAAAGCAGTAAGGCAAAATGACCTTTGTCATACGAAGCCCAGGCTAGTCAAAAACAAAACAACAAACGGGTGCTTGCTGCCGGTAAGCATGTCAAGCCTCGTCAAGAGCACGCAGAAAGACGTCATCGTTGCGGTTGTGCATGTTGCTGTTGCTGCTGTTGAAGACGCGAGCTGACGGAGGCACCGTCGGACTTGGCTGGTTCGCGCTGTATCCAACGTGGTTGTTCTGAGAATAGTTACCGGTATCGAATGAGGAATGAGCAAACGTGCTTTGTGGGCGTGACGAGTTCTTCTCAGCCCCATAGCCGGCGCCACCGCCTTTTGGTTCGCCAACAAGGTCGGTGTGGCTGGAGGGGTCGAAATTCGGAAAGTCAACAAAGTCGTCGGCTTTGTAGAACTTGTGCTTGCGCTGCTTGCGACGCCACAGGAAGTAGGCAAGGGCCCCCAGCACCACAGCGATTACTGCCACGACTATGCCGCCAATAGCACCGCCGCTGATCCCGCCACCGGAGCCGTCCTTGGCCTCCTTATCTGCATCATGTGTGTCGGTCTCGGCGTCGGTCTCTGTTTCGGTTTTGCTGCTGCTGTCTGCGGTTTCCGATGCCGAGCTCGACTCGGCCGATGAGGTGTTTGTGTCTGTGGAATCAGTGGACTCCGCGCTGCTGGTGGACTCTGCGCTGCTGTCATCTGAAGTGGAATCCAAGGAAGGTGTAGATGTCGAGGACTCCAAGATATCGGAAGGCAAGGCGGAACTAGAAGGGTCGGCCGGAGAACTAGGCGTCTCGGCTGACGGCTGAGAGTTTGTGTCCACGTTATTGTCAGGGCTGCTTTCAACTGGTGATGGGCTGTCGCCTGGCTGTGACTGCTGGTTGCCTTCGCTGTTGCTCGGGTTATCTGGGGTGGGCGTCGGCTCTGGCTGATCAGGGCTGGTGGCTGGCGGTGTTGTTATGGTCGATGCTGAATCTGACGGTAGCGGTGTTATCGGTGTTTCGGAGTTCTGCGGCTGGTCGGGTGAAGGCGACAAGGCTGCACCATCTGCGGTCGTTACTTCTGCGCCGTCATTTGGGCTTGGGTTGTTTGGGTCTGTAGGCGGATCTGGACTGCCAGAATCCTGACCGGGAATGCCTGGATCCTGTGCGGCAGCTATTGCCAGCATCAGCATAACAGCTAAGACAAGCAGCAGTGCTATTCTGGATGACTTCATTATGTGGGCGGAATAAGAGAGAAGTAGGGTTGAGGAGGGGAAGGAATAGAGAGGGAGGGAGGAACACTAGACTGTTGCTTTGGCAGAAATGACGGTCTTGTCGTTGTCAGGGTGTGCGTCAACTAGCGGTTGTTAGCGTGTGTTTTGGTGAGTGGGATATAAGGAAGAGGACGTGAAAGTGGGGCAGGACTTTTAGCGGTGGACACCATTAGAAGACAATAAATAAGCAGTGCTAGAGCTGGCACAAGGAAAAGGTAAATAGAAGCAAAGAAAAGAAAAAAGAACCATTTATGCGGCGTAGTGTGTAATGGTGTTTATCATTTGAAAAGCCTTTTCATCTTCGGCAGTCAGTCAGAATCCTCGTTCTAAGCGCTTGGCACCCCCAGCTTGCTGACTCGATTCCGCTGTGTGAAAGAGAGGCAAAGCTGTAGAGATACCCTTGCCGAGTTTGGCATCACATATGCAGCGAGAGAGAAAGGCATAGATTCTCTTTGTGTGACACTGGAGGAAAACCCAAACTAAAGGGGTTGAGAAAAATGATGTATTTAATGCATTTTGGCTTGTCGATCCTTCTGAAAATAGCGGTCTTTGTAGTCCAAATGCAAAAAAGTGATGGTTTCAGGCGCAGGGATGAGAAGTTCTGAAGCCAGGCAAATTCTCTGAGAAAATAAAATGTGCCTCCTGTTCATTGTCATTTGCGCCGTTTTGTCGCTGGAAAACATCCTGAATATTGGTGGCACAATTATCGGCATTTGGTGGTAATTGACTTGCTTCTTCTGGGTGGCGGACTTTGTTCTTGCGTGTGGACGACGAGTGTTCTGAAATAACGTTATTATTCGTCTAAAGTTGATTTAAACCTTAACTTTAGCACGCGCATTTGAACACAAGAATACGCATTAAACACAAAGCATGTTTGTTCAGCTAATCGATGCGCAGCTACTAATGGAGAAAAGCAAATTGCAGGGGTCTGGCTGGGTCTGACCTTTGCCATTTTGGACTTAGAATGTGGGCTGATGTTGTGAAAAAAAGAAAACTATTTGCTAAAGCTCCAAATAACATTCATTTATTGAAAATAGAGAAACATTAATTACTTTACATACAAAGCCTTTATATAAAACATCCTTTGTCTATTAACGTACACATAGCGGAAGCAATTGTTTATGTAAAACTTCTAGCACATCCAATGTTGCGGGACAAATAGCATGTTGGCAAATAGAGATAACACAAAAGTAAAAATATCCCCTTTCGAGTTTATCCAGCTATACTAATCAGGCATGCGGCATGTTGCCAGCGTTGGCTTGCAGGAGCGACATCTTGTATACCCGCCTATATTGGTAGCGCCTGAATGTGGCTGCAGCATGAACAGCAAGCCCGATGAATAGAACGATATTCACAAGAATAGGACCGATCATAGGCGCAGCATAAAGAGTTCCAAGCGGATCCATATTGGGGTCGTAGTCCGGGTCACCAGGTATATACTTGACAGGCGGCAGAATCGTCTCCATCTCTCGTTGAGACACTGTGGCGTCCTCCTCGTTAGCTGTACTTGAAGTGGCTGTAGGGGTTGCATCGTTTTCCGAGCCTGTAGCCGAGGATGACATAGCATCGTCCTCACCATCTTTAATTACATCGAACTCGGCATTCGATGGAAGAACTGAGCCAGCGTGTTCGCCCAAAGAAGCTGACTCATGCCCTTGCCCAACATTGATGGATTCGGCATTCGTATCAGACAAGGACTCCCATGCGCCAAAGGCAGCCTTGGGCAACTGGGCCAAATTGACATTCTCAATATAGTAGTCATGGTTTTGGTAAAGATTGTACACTTTTGACGATGGCTTTGGCGATGTATCGCCAATAATCATGAACGCGTCTGGCACAGCCAGTTTATCGACAGTGTCCTCTAAATTCATCTGTCCGTCCGAATGTACGGTAAAATGCATGTCGTTAAAGGGCGAGCTGCTAGGGAGCAGAACCCATGAAGCATAGTCGTAGATTCCCAGGCCCCAGCCTGGGGTTATCTTTGTAATGTTTGCGTGTGCAGATTGGTCATAGCGAACCAAAAGAGACCACGGCGTCCCCTCGACATATGTCGATTGTTTTACTGGCGTCAGCGTCACTCCGAACGTTGAAGTCGTTACATCAACCCATCCAAGCGAATAGTTGAATGTTACTCCAATCGGGTTTATCTGTGAGGAGTCTGTAGAGCTGTCGGCTCTAATTAGAAGCTTGTCAGTATCAGCAGCAGCAGAGGCAGCCACGCCATTGCCGAGCAAAACAAATGCTGCCAAACAGAGTACCAAAAGTGAGCAAAGCCTTTTTGAAAGTAATAGGCTGTAGCCACCAGATGTCGCCTTTTCACTCATTGAAACAAATTCAACCATTATAGAGCCCGTTTGTGTGTTCGTGGCGTCGAGCTGTAACCGACGGATGGAAGCAAAAGAAAAAACAAGGGAGTGGTGTTTGGCAGGCGTGCTGAGAGCCTGTAAAAGAGGGAGACAAAAGGAAGGAAAAAGAACTTGTAGGGATATGTCCTGCGATACCCAACAATGGAAAAATGGTGCTGTTTTTCACAATGGTGCACAATAAGACCAGGTGTAAAATGATAGAGTACAATAGAGTACAGACCACTTTTACACGCCCAGCGTTTGGTATTCTACAAAACCTGGCTCTTGCGTGTAGAAAATGGCCCCGTCCAATGGCAAATACCTCTTCAACAATGCAAAAAGGTCTTCAGCTTCTCTGAAAGCTTGTATGTACGGGATAAAGTGTGTTTTTGCTAGCAGGTTTGGGTCTGAATATCCAATGGCTCGTATCCAGTGCAACTAGGTCTTTTGTATACTATGAATTTTGACTCGGCGGGTGTAAGGAAAGGTTTTGGAGTACAGAAGGTTGGCTGGTCAAACAGCGTGGCGTAAGTGATGCAGACCGTATAAAATATATCAACAAAGTATCGAATAAGAGTATGGAAAAGAAGCTGTCTAGGTGGTTGTTAGGATAAAGATATATGAAGCCTCACGAGTGAGTTCAGACCGGAATATTGGCAGGTGAGGTTTTAAAAAATGAGAAAGTGGAAATGGTGATCAGGTGTCGCAAACGACGTATTCAGGAAATGCAGGATGTAAGAGTAATGGAGGAGAAAAACAGTCTCGTGGTCAGGAGAATTTAGGCCAGCCTAAATATAAAGGGAAAAACGAGCATGAAAAACCAATGAAGAGAGTAATTGTGGTTTGGAAGTAAAGGAAAGAAGGAAAAAGCTCCCCCAAAAAGAAATGTACAAAGACTCGGGCTTTCCTTTATTTGTGCAACAAAAGTCGAACCACTTTTCCACCCTTTTTGATCAACAAATGTGGCGTACAGACGGCTGAGCCGCATGTGTGGTTTAACTGGTCGGATAAGACAGAAGAAGATTTTACTGATGAGAGCGGAATGGTCCGAGCCGAGCCATCCACAAGAAAAGGAAAAAAAGAGACAGACAACCAAGCCAGTAATTGGCAAAGCAAAAAATTGCGTCTGTTTTATCACCGTGGTTGTTCTTTCTTTTAGCCCTTGTTCTGCTTCACTGTCTACATACTACCGTTTTCGTGGTCTGAATCCGCCTCTACCTAATCGGCAACGAACGAACCAATGGCGAGTAATAGTTTAGGGCTCTGGGCGTGCCGACGGCTGCCATTGCTGCGGTTATCAAGCAAGCCATCCGACACTATCAGCACAGGATGTGCTGGCGAGGCTAGGAGGATAGCCACTACTGCTACAGACAGGCCAGAAAGAAAGCCAAGCACAGTGCACCGAACCACGGTTGAGGCATTGAAGGACGCAGTCAACGTGCGAGGCGCAGAGGAGCTCTCGAACCGGAAGCTATTCGAGCGTCTACAGCCGGATGAGAAAACCATGGAGATGCTTGACATGCACAGGCTTGGGATGGAGAAGGAGGGCAGGTTTGTTCGCAGGAGATGGTTTGGCTACCAGGAGCCCGAGGTGAGTCTCCCGCGGCTGGCGTTCTTTGCAGGAGCGCAGTCCTCAAAGTCGTTTCCATCCGCTTCGCTTCCCGAGATTGGGTTTGTCGGACGGTCGAATGTTGGCAAGTCGACGCTGGTGAACCAGGTGTGTGGGTCTGCTGCAGCACGCATATCAGACCGTCCTGGACTAACCCAGCAGATCAACTTTTATACCGCGAGAGATGACTTTCACCTAGTCGACATGCCCGGATATGGTTTTGCCTTTGCAAAGGAAGAGGAGCGCGTAGGTTGGCAGTCGTTGATTGAGGACTATATCCGCAACCGCAAGACCCTGCGGCGAGTGATGGTGCTGCTGGATGCCAGACACGGGATCAAGGCAAACGACCGTGACTTTATGGATCTCATGGACCGCACAAGAACAAAGTACCAGTTTGTTCTGACAAAATGCGATCTTGTGCGCCGCACTGATCTGGCCAAGCGCCATCTGCTTGTGAGTCAGGAGGCAGCGTCGTCAAAGCACTGCATTCCAAGAGTAATGCTGGTCAGTGCACGCGACGGGGCGGGCCTGAATCTTTTGCGCAAGGAGATTGCTCACACTTGCAGTCTAGGACAGAAGTATCTGGGCTCATACTCGCGGAAGGAATCGATAGCGCGCGCAGAGTACGACAGCCAGCTCAAGATATACAAGGAGACGTCGCGGTCAAAGAAGCGTCGCAGATAGAACAATTTTCAGCCGTGGGCCGACATTAGCGCACACACACCTTGTTTTCGCTTTGCCTCGTTGCTAAAACATGTACAGAGAAATACAAAAAATAATAAGCGTGTCTGAGAGGAATGTGTTTTTTTCTTCGGTCAGCATAAAAAAAAAGAAAGAAAAACGAGTGTTATTTTGCCTTGTGTGAGTTCTTCCCAATCAGAGAGAAAGGAAGCAGCGGTCTTTCTCCACCATTTCAGTTCCCCTCTCTGCCCCTTCTTTTCCTTCTTTCTTTCAATTTGTTATAGAAATCGCGCTAGATACCAGCGTTTCATATTTTGTTTTGTTCATCTGCTGCAATTCTCCTGCTTTCAAAGAAGAAGAGGAACCTTGACGAAATGAATCCGCTATCGGCGCCGCTTGGACTTGCACGAGCACTGAACGGCTCGTCTAGACGGCTGATGCTCTGTCGAAGCGCCGGGCTCGGCAACAGATCGCCCGTGCGTGTGGCTGTCGCGCGTATGAGCACGCAAGGAGAGACGGCAACAGTGCTTGAGCCGCCGCAGCAGACGTGGGAAGCAGCCCACGCCAATAATCCGGCGTTTGCCGTTGCGCGCGAGCTGCCGCCTCCAAAGAGCCACAAGCGGGAAATCGGCATATTTGTCGTGGTGGCGGCCGTCACGTGGGGATTGGGCTCGGTGATAGCATTCAACTACCAGCGGATGACCAGCACGCCTGTGACGGCTGCGCTGTTCACGGCACGGCACAACGAGGGCGTGCGCGAGGCGTTTGGCGGACAGCTTAGCTTTACGTCAGCGTTCCCGTGGATCAGTGGCGACATCAGCCACCTCAAGGGCGTGGTGGACGTTGAGTTTGACGTTGTCGGCAGCAAGGAGGTTCGTGGCCATCTGGTTCTCAAGTCCCGGCGGATATCCAGCAACCAGAACGGCGAGTGGAAGACTATTGAGTTTTACGTCGAAACCCCAGAGGGTCATAGGGTTGACTGCAGTTAGACAGGGAGTTCTGGTGGTGCTTGTGCTTGTGCTTTAATTTTATCAAAATTTGCAGCCAAGGCACATGCAACTTTTCATTGTCCATCAAAACGATAATTGGAAAAGAAAAGAAAAAAAACGCACATTATCTTGGCCACCACCCCTCCTCTTTAAACATCGTTTTTTCCTTTCTTTTTGGGAGGTCTCTCGTCATATCTACTCTTTCTATTCTTTTTTATTTTCGCATTCCAAGGCTTTCTTATATTTATCTAGCGTTCTGTGTTAGCGCGACTGTGAAACAACAACTACAATACAATTTGCTGTTTTGAATGCGAATCGGCTTTGGCAACACATACTAGCCAATTGCGATCCCTTCCTGCTCTCCTAACCAACAAAAAAGGCCCTGCTCTATCTCGCTTGCTCTACTACGTTTCTATTCTATATCTGGCTGAGGCTTAGGGCCTTTGGTCCGCTGAACTGAAAGCAGATAAACCTAGGGAAAAGGCTACATTTTCTTTTCTCTTACTGGAATTGAAGCATGGTGGACGGCACCACTAGAAATGATCTTTCCAAGGCGAAGCCCAGCATACAGGCACCAAACAACAGTTCTGATACAAACAGCAGTAGCACCGGAGTCGATAATCCCCATATTGCCCAGCCGCATCTAATTGAGGCCGCATCTACCGTGAAGGGTAGCGAGCCGAGCATCGACAGCAATAGCAGCAATAGCAGCAGGTGCGCCCACACCCAGTTGAATAAAAAGTACGGATCCATAAATACCGTTCCACCATTTGAAGACACCCCACGTAGACACAGCATGGTTGCAGCAGCGGCAGCGTCAATAGCAGAGCTGACATCGCCTACGCGCTCACGCCCATCACTGGACGAATCCAACCTGGCCACTCCTCTTGTCAGCGATAGCGAGCGCAGGGCCTCTGTTTCTGAATCCGCACCGCATATATCGCGGCACTCTTCGTACATCTCGCTTGCCCATGCTGCTGAGCGTCCAGACGGGGGTGAAGAGGCTCAAATGAATCCCCCTTTCACATATTCCAACGTCTTTTCGCAGGGCAGTTGGGGAAATGCCGACAATCCAGAGGATGAAAATGATCAGGCCCAGAATTCGGCTACTACTAAGGCCGGTGAGAAGCGTGCTGTCAGCGGTGTTGTGACAAATGGGCGCTTTAGCGTTCGTGAAGCCAGCTCTTCGCTTGCTAGGAACCACACGGGCAGCAATGCGTTTGTAGATATGTCCACCGATGATGAGGATAGTGATAGCCTGGACGGCGGAGAAGACGAAAGCGACACCGAGTCCTACGAAGGGTTTGCTGTCGACGATGTGAACGAGACCTACGACCAGGACCTGCCCGAATATGGTAAGAAAAAGCATGCTTGTGTCAAACCAAAGGCTACGAGTTGCGTCTGTCTGTTTTTGTTATCTATGCAATTCTGCTGTTCAAGCATACATGCATGTATTGTGACTGAAAGCATTCGCACGTTATCTTGTTTTTTTTATTTCTTTCTTCAATTGTCATTTTTTATAGTGAGCAACGCCGATCCATATACCCAGAAAATTCATCTGGAAGAAGAGGATATAACTGTAAGTATGCCGAGTTCCAGGCCTTATCAATACAAGCTATTTTTGATATGCGACTGTTGGTCCAATGTGTAATTTTTCTATTAGCTGTGCTTCTGGCAAGCCTAGACTCCAAACTTTCTAACTGTATGTTGCTTGCTTCTTGAACCGCCATGAAGAAAAACGTGATTTTATCCTTGTAGATCAGCGTCTCTGGCATGTCTTACAACACGTTCGGAATATGCATCTACAGCATCGTTGGTCTTCTCACCCTTGGAGTTGTGCCGCTGATATGTCGCTGGATTCCCCGCTGGAAAGTCTGGTGGACAATGACGCAGGTGCGCCTTGGAGAAGCGGATTTTGCTGTTGTGGTTGACGACTTTGGCGTGATGAGCATAGAGCCGATTGTGCAGAAGCGATACGGCGGGACTCTTGAATCCATATTTGGCTCGCTGACTAGAAAGGGCCCTTTGCACGAACACAATCACGATATTGTGAATCGGCTGACGATGTTTGCGCATCGCTACTATTTTTTTGTGTATCATCCATATCTGGAAAAGTTTTTGCCAAATGCATGCTGGATGGATTCCGCATGGACTCGCACGCCTGTTTCGATGCGATCCGGGATCCAAAGCGATTTGTGCGATCTTCGTCGTTCGATCTTTGGAAGCAACAGCATCGATATCAAGGAGAAATCCACCGGTCGGCTGCTGGTCGAAGAGGTGCTCAATCCCTTTTATGTGTTTCAAGCTGGAAGCGTGGTTCTTTGGTCGCTGGAAAACTACTATTACTATGCAACCTGTATCCTTCTGATCTCGGCCTCTGGAATCATTCAAACTCTTCTAGAGACCAAAAGAAACACGCGCAAGATAAAAGAGATGGCGCGTTTTTCGTGTCCAGTTCGTATTCTGCGAGATGGTGTTTGGGGCGAAGCAAAATCCGAAGAGCTGCTTCCTGGCGATGTGTTTGAAGTCATACCTAGTATGGGCATCCTTCCCTGCGATGCCGTGTTGCTGGAAGGTGAATGTATTACCAATGAGAGCATGCTTACTGGTGAAAGCGTTCCTGTAGCAAAGGTGCCTGTTGTTCCTTCGGTGTTTGGCAAGATGCGCCTGGCAAGCTCGACTTTTGGATCCGACATTGCAAAGCACGTCTTGTTTTCCGGGACAAAGCTTGTTCGGGTAAAGCGGACGTCGCTTGGCTTTGGAGGAAACCGATGGCTAAGCCTTGAGCAGCAGACGCTGACCGGGATGCCTGCTCGTGCAACAGCAATGGCTCTTCGCACAGGCTTTAATACGACAAAGGGCGCGCTTGTGCGTTCGATCCTGTTTCCCCGCCCAAACAAGTTCAAGTTCTACGAAGATTCATTCCGTTTCATAGGCGTGTTGGCCATTATTGCAATTATTGGCTTTATTGCGAGTTTCAGCAACTTTCTGCGGCTTGGGGTCACGCTTGACTCGATTGTGATTCACGCGCTTGACCTTATCACTGTCGTTGTTCCACCAGCTCTGCCGGCGACAATGTCGATTGGGGTTAGCTTTGCGCTTTCAAGACTGCGCATGAAACATATATTCTGCATCAGCCCAACACGTATTAACGTTTGTGGAAAGGTCAACGTTATGTGCTTTGACAAAACGGGCACGTTGACAGAGGAGGGATTGGATGTGCTGGGCGTTTGTACCATGGACTACGACTCTTGTCGGTTGAACGAGATGCAGGAGACGCCAAGCGAGCTTTTAACAACTTTAGCAGCCCCACCAATGGCTCCCAGCTCGGCATTTAGCAGTGTAGGCAGCAATCTAACAATGGGGCTACCCGGCGGGTTTGCGGACTTGGATCGCAGCTCATCCATGACAGCAGCCCCACGAAAGGTGGCTGATCCAACCAAGCTCAACATGCTCCATGCTCTGGCGACTTGCCATGCGGTGAAGACTGTTGATGGTGCGTATGTTGGTGACCCGCTCGATGTCAAGATGTTTGAATCAACAAAATGGATACTTGACGAGAACGACGACCAAAATGATCAACCGTTTGTCCAGAAAACTGCTGGCCATGGCTTTGGAGCCCATCTGCAAGGCCCAGATCCACTCAATGATGCCCTAGGCGCTATCAGCAGCCAAGCTGTAATGGCCAGAAAGACGATGCCGGTCCCTGTGGTTGTGCGCCCACCAAACTCGGACCGCTTTACTCTTGATGAGACGGGCAGCACCAGCGTTTATGAGCTCGGGATTATCCGCACATTCGACTTTTCAGCATCGCTTCGGCGACAAGCGGTTATTGCCAAACGCCTTGGTGCCAGATACAACGAGGTGTATGTAAAGGGCGCACCAGAAGCCATCCGTGAGCTCTGCTACTCTGACACGCTTCCGCGCGACTTTGACAAGGTTCTTCTTGACTATACTAATCACGGATATCGGGTCATTGCACTAGCGGGAAAGTCATTGAAGATGTCGTGGCCAAAGCTCCAGAAGCTCAAGCGCGATGCTGTTGAGCAGGACCTTATATTTATGGGATTCCTTGTGTTTGAGAACAAGCTCAAGCCAACCACAACGCCTGTTATCGACAAGCTACGCGGCGCCAAAATCCGACAGATTATGTGCACGGGAGACAATGTGCTTACGGCGGTTAGTGTTGGCCGTGAGTGCAGCATGATACCCGAGAACATGCATGTTTTTGTGCCGCGACTAGTACGTCGAAAGGAAACCGCTCCTCCGCCACAATCTGGATGCTGTGACAGCTTGCGTCGCTCTGATTGTGCAGGTAGCGGAGAGGATGTGGTGGTGGAGGTTATTAACGGCGAGGTTGATATGCGTGCCATGGTTGTATGGGAAAGTATAGAGGACGAGATGCGTGTGCTTGATCCTTACACGCTTGAGCCCCGGGTGGCGACATTGCCTGTCAAAGAACGCATTGTGTCTAGCGATACCGCCGAGACATCGCAAGAAATGGAGAAACAGCAACAACATTACCTGTCATGGCTGCACAACTACACAAACCCCGATACGTCTCTTACGACAAGTGGAAACTTTTGCGTCGCAATTACTGGCGAGGTCTTCCGTTATATTATGGACGAGGGTCATGACGTGACTGTGGAGCGCATGCTAATGCGCGGAGCGGTCTATGCACGGATGTCTCCAGATGAAAAAGCTGAGCTTGTCGAGCGTTTGCAAGCGATCGGATACTGTACAGGATTTTGTGGCGATGGCGCAAACGACTGCGGAGCCCTCAGAGCAGCAGATGTTGGATTATCATTGAGCGAGGCTGAGGCTAGCGTGGCAGCACCATTTACCTCGCATTCAACCGACATTCAGTGTGTGCTGGACGTAATTCGCGAAGGCAGAGCCGCGCTTGTGACTAGCTTCAGCTGCTTCAAGTTTATGGCAATCTACAGCATCGTGCAGTTCACTTCGGTGAGTATGCTCTACGAGTTTGGCGGCAGTCTGGGCGATATCCAGTTTCTGTACATTGATCTGTTTATCATCATACCTATAGCTGTCTTCATGGGACGAACAAGGTCCTTTGAGCGCCTGGCCCCCAAACGCCCAACCGCCAATCTGATGAGCAAAAAGGTAATGACCTCTCTCTTTGGTCATATTTTTATAAACTCTACGATCCAGGCGATTCTGTTCTATGCGGTGAGGAACTCGGGCAATTACTTGCCACCAACCCGGGAAGATCCAACAGACGCAAGCAAGCTGCTGATCCGTTCATTCGAGAACAGTGCGCTCTTTTTGGGCTCGTCATATCAGTACATTATTGCTGCTTGCGTGTTCAGCATCGGCCCTCCATACCGCCAGTCCAATCTACGCAATCCCGGCTTAGTCATTACATGTGTGGCTCTTGTAGGCTACACTTCTTACATGGTTGTTGCACCTAACGATTGGGCATTTGACGTTTTTGAGCTGGTGGGTCTCGACAACGGCTTTAAGCGGGTGATAATACTGCTAGCGCTTGTCAACTTTGGTTTGTGCTCGCTTGGCGAGTGGTGGGTGTTTCCGCTTATCGCCCCTTCTATCGCAAAGGGCGCACGCATTATTACGTACTTTGCACGCAGGTATCTTTTCTGTTCTCCCTGGCGACGATCGGTGTCGAATAGCTACTCAAAGCTGGTTGCGACAGCCCAGACCACCAATGGAAACGGTTTCAGATATGGCGGTGAAAGCACCAGTGGTAATGGCAGTCCTAGTGAAACAATTGGAACCGGCGACCACCATATGACCTTTAGCTCAAACGTCGGCGATTTGGAAGACGGCAGAATGCCGATGACCTGGAGCGAGATCACGCAGAAGACCGAAACAAAGCGCTTTAAACGGATTTTGAGAGAGATGGGTATTCCAGCATGGTACTAGATCTTAATTTTATTGAAGGATTATATCAAAATACTAGAATATTGATTTGAATCAAGTGGATTTGATTGTGATATTCTTTTGCCTGAGAAATACAGTCAAAAAAAAAAAAAGTTTCATTGCCTTTCTTTCGCTTCTCTTTACATTTTGCTAATTTAAAACAGGCACTTTATATTTTTACAACTAACATTACTGGCGACAGGGTTATATTGCAGTATGACATCTAAACCAAAGCCAAAGTATTCTAAGGGCCTATCCTCCAACAACGAAGCTGGAGACCCAATAAGCTCAGGCGAGCAGAGCTCTTTTGAAGACGAGACTGGTCGTAGCAAAGAAATGCACAGCCGTCGCATGCAGCAAGATAATAACAACGGCGATACCGGCTTTGGCAAGGATAGTGACTATGAGGACTACTTTATTGGAGACAGTGACGGGGGTTCGGAGGACGATGGTAGTGCAGACGGTGCCATTGCGGAAGCAGTAGATACTAAAAAGAAAGGCGCAAGGCCGCTGACAGAGAAAGAGATTCTCAAGGCACGAGACAAAGAAGCAAAGTCCGGCGTTGTGTACATGTCGCGGGTGCCTCCGTTTATGAAGCCAGTCAAAGTACGACATTTGCTTAAAAAGTACGCAGATATAGGACGTGTCTACTTTATTGAAGAAGACGAACAAAAGCGTAAAAGGCGTGTTAAGAATGGAGGCAACCGCCGTAGACTCTTTGTTGAGGGTTGGATAGAGTTTGCCAACAAAAAATACGCAAAGGCTGTCACGCAAATGCTTAACAACACACAGATGGGAGGTAAGAAACACGGGTTCTACCACGATGACCTGTGGAATTTAAAATATCTGCCAAAATTCAAATGGCGCCACCTTGTGGACCAGCTGGCCAGCGA
Organism: Coemansia sp. Benny D160-2; assembly: GCA_027595805.1. Classification (NCBI taxonomy): domain Eukaryota; kingdom Fungi; phylum Kickxellomycota; class Kickxellomycetes; order Kickxellales; family Kickxellaceae; genus Coemansia; species Coemansia sp. Benny D160-2. The sequence continues at coordinate 32,767 of JANBOK010000004.1, read as the reverse complement.
ACAGGCCGCCAAGCAGCAGCGTCTGCAGAGCGAGATTAGCCAGTCTCGCCGTGAACTTGACATGTACATGAAGAACGTGGATCAGGCAAAGAAGATGGCCAGCATAGCATCCAAGCGAGAGGCGAAGATCAAAAAGGGCGAGGATGTCAAGCGGTTTGAGGACATATCCCGCAATGTTTGGCAAAGGGATGTTGTTAAGCGCGATGAAAGAAGCGGAACAGACGATGGTGACACTGTCCCTGTTGGTAAGCGTCGCCGAACGCAGCAGAAATCCGACATCACCAGTGTATTAGATCAGATTTTCTAGCTTTAATGACATTGCCATAATTTTATATGCTGATTAGATCTGTGTCAATGAAGGATCTGATTTAAAAACAAAATATTTTTTCACTTTTTCTGTAACAATTCAAATGATATAACCACGAAACAGTGAAATAGAGAAGTAGCCCATTCCTCGTTTGCTGTTCTCTAGTATTTCCTTGTTTGCTGTCTTTTCTTTTAGAATTCCACGATTTCTTTTCAGTCCGTCCTTGACTTTGTTTATATTGTTTGCAAAGTGCTGGAAATAGATAGTAAAGATGGCGTCTTCTCTTGCTAGTCAGCTCTACCAGATGCAAAATGTCGATCGCATCATTAGCACGGAGCGCGCCCAGAGGATCAGGGCATCGTTCTTGTTTGATGGCCGACAGGCAGCAGATATGGACAACCAAACGATCTTTGACATAGGGAGGAGCGGTCTTGATGAGCTGCGCAAAATAAGCCACAAGTTTGATGTCTATGCAGATACGCTATTCTCGGAGGCAGTAAAGGACCTTGATCGGGTTCTTCAGACAAAGGAGGAGAACAAGAAACTGGACCAGACCATTCGCGCGTTCCTTTTTCAGCTCGCGCCTCATTTCTTGACTAAACCAGCTGGGAAGACTATTGAGTGGCTGATCCGCCGGTTCAGGATCCAGGAGTTCAACGCAAAGGACGTTTTAGCAGCAATCATTCCATACCATGAGACAAAGGCGTTTTTGTCATTGCTCACGATCATTACGTTTGACACGCAGGACATGGGCGTGTTTGGGTTTCTTGTTACGCAGCGCAAGGCGCGTCGTCTTTTGGATCGCGCTACGCTGATGGCGCAATGCGTTCGCGATCGCTCCCTCATGTCGTTTGTTTGCAACTCAGTGTTCAGTGCAGTCAAGTCTGGCTTTGGGTACGCTGGGCTGCATTCATTCTATGCAATGACAATGACTCAGTACATTGGCCAGCTTCATTCCATTGATGATAACGCTATCCAGTTCGTGCTGCCATATGTCCTTGATGGACTCGCTCACGATTCAAAGGATGTCCAGATTGCAGCTTATATGGTTCTTGGCTCGTTAGCAACCCGCGTTACATTTACTCAGGATGCGCTTGAGCAGGCATTGTGTGCTGTTGCAAAGCACCCCGCTGATATTTCTGCAATGGCAATGTGTCTGGTTCAACTGCTGCAGTCTCAGGTCTCGGCCGACAGCCTTACCGTCTCTTTTCCGTGCCTCAAGCTCCTTGCAAAGCAGGAGGCATTTATTCGTTCGTTATGCGACATTGCAAAGAAATATGATATTGAGCATGTCATGCATGTTATTACCAGCGCCCTTGTTCGCTACGCAAGCTTGGACGAGAAGGTTATGAAATTGCTTTTAGCGCTCGTGTCTAGCACCCCGTCTTCCTGTGTCGATCTTCTGTGCAAGTGTGTTGTCGATGAATGCATTTCCATAACTCTGGGATCTGGAGATATGGACGGGCTTTCCAAGGTACTCGATCTTATTCATCTGCGCTATAGTCAGCAGCTGGAAGATGTAATTGGTGCTGCGGCCAATAGCATTGCCATTCGCTCGGATCTAAACAAGGAACAGAAGGAGACCGTCCATAAGATGCTTTATAGCGTCAAGCTTCGTGTATCGGCCAACGGGGTAAGCGGTCTTTTGCCTTTGAGAGAAACCTCTACAACCCTATATCTCAGCATTAATCATGCGGAGGCCAGTATCCGTCTCATTGCCGCCAAAGCGCTGAGGGATATTGCAACTGGAAAGAATTTGGAGTTTTCTATTCCCGATAAAGATATTTCCGACCTTATCTTCGAGAGACTACAGCACGAGGATGATGAACGAGTACTTGATATCATACTGTCTTTGCCAGTAGCCAGCTACATTTCGCCGGACAGCTTGGTTTCCGCTCTTATTGGGATTATCGAGAATGGCCGAGTGTCTATTACCGGTCTATGCGATAAGATTATTTCTAATCTGTTTGCTATTGATTGCTCAGACATGCACGTATACAACCAGATTGCGTCTGCCATTCTTCCGTATGTATTTGTCTTTGAGGCCACAAAGTCAGTGTCGGAATCTGTTTTTCTGCACCTGGGCTCCAGCAACTTTGGACAGCAGAGCAGTGGGTGGCTAGCTTGTCTTGCTTCATTGGATGCAAAGTCTGAACCCATTAATGCCAGTGGAGACCACAACCAAAAGGTTACAAGCCTGCTTGCCAATGAGCTATTCAGGCAGTGGAATACTACAACGAGCTCCAGCTTTGCTGTTTGGAGCTTGCAGATTTTGTCAACAGCAACGCTAAAAGCGCAGATCGTCGCACTCTCTGTTGGTGCACATGCAGCCTGTCTTCTAGCCAAATCCAAGGATAGCGCTGATAGCTATGTGGACGCTACCTCTCGCGTCACCTCAACAGCGTTGGATATTCTTTCTTCATCTTGGTTTGGGCCAGGCCGCTCTTTTGAGAAATGGACAGGCATCAGTTCAACCGAAGATTCTATCTGGAATGAGATGCTTGCATGGCTATCTGAAACAAATGATGGATTTGAGATTGCAGCGTCTGGAGTGGCCATTGCTACGTTTTCTCTCGTTATTGGGTTACTTCCATCGACGCTGAAGCTCGAGGCGAACATGTGGTTTGGGTCGGCTGCCACTTCTAACGATTCCAAATCGCGTTGCCGTGAGCTTCTTCGCACTATTTTTGTGCTTATCGCCTCTCGTTCTAGTGAGCTGCGTAGCTTTGAGGGTATTCTTATTGGACGCCTGCTTGGCGCATGTGTAGGAGATGAGTGGGCCGAGTTCCTCGCGTCTATTTGGCTATCCGATGTAGACTCGCTGGTACGCTCGCGTTGTCTGTTGGCATTCAAAGCGCTTGTTCAACATAGAACTGCCAGCAACGAGACCGCTTCAAATATCGACTACCAGGTGGTTCTTCCCTCAATAATTGCTATGATGTCTGATACCGATCCGCGTGTTCGCAGCTCTGCTGTTGCGTGTGTCAAGTCGTTGAAGTCCCTTCATCCCGTGTTCCTTGACAAGAAGCAGAAGCAGTACGTCAGCAAGAAAAACCCTGCTTCTCAACAGGACATTTACAAGTATGATGAGTTCTACGGCCCGACCTCGTGCAAGCTTCAATATCTTCCTTTGGAAACGGAGTCTCGCTTCATTCATCTGCTTTCCATGTGTGCAGACGAGATCTCTGGTGATTCGTTAGCTGTAAAAGCGGAGCTTGGCTCTATTCTTAACAAGGGCGTGACAAGCAGCACGGACAACAATGAAAGCAGACACGGTTCACACCTTAAGCTTAATAGCCAGGGACGAGAAACTGTTGTTGCTTATCTGCTTTCGCATATTGCAGCTACCGATAACTTGGTGCCAGAATTGCAAGTTCGGTTGTTGGGCATGCTAGAGTCTGTGGTCTCAGCACTCTTCCTTGAACAGCTTTCTCCGCTTATTTCAGGGCACGCCAAACAGCTCGAATTAGTGCCATCTTTGCCTCAGCGTAACGACACTGAGGACACGCTAATCCGTAGGTTGTTTGCACTTTGCTACTCACCAACAACTGCCGAACAGCTTATGGAAAAGGCTAGCAGCAAATACTGGAACGAGTTTTTAAACTCTATCGCTGGCGTTACTCAACAGCAGGGCAGCCAGACAGAGGGCTGGACTCGCAAGGAATATGCACAGGCGTATATTCAGCAAGTTGCCTTTGAACGTCTTGGTTCAAACTTTTCTTCTTCGCTTGGCCCACAGGCTGTATCATCGGTGACCACATCTCTATTCGGGGTCGCGGCTCGTGGTAACTCGTACTTTTTGCCTGAATCAAGCGGTATTTCGCTTCGCCAAATCTACAGCTTGGTTCCGCTTGATCCCAATGTAGCTGCCGACGAGATTAGCACAATTGCTGAAAAGCTAACCGTTGATGACAGCGATAGTTCACGCTCGACTAAACGGCACAAGGGACCTCGTTCTGCAGAAAGCTCGTTGTTGGTTTTGCCAGAGCTCGCGACTTTGCTCGAGTTTGTGCAGTGCTCACCGCAGCTTTCAACGGAGCCGCTGCTTGTGCCATCCTTGTTTGCTTTGCTCTCTGTGTTTGTTTCTGATCTGTCTCCTTCGTCGTCGAGCACCACATCGCATCTTGCTTCTCAAGATCTGGCAATCTCTAAGCAGGTCTCTCTCGAGTATATAATGCAGCTAGTGCTTACGATGCTTACCCGCATTTTCGACGAGGCAAATAGTCTTGGGACGAACATTGCAGAAAGCGTCATCCGCGTTGACGTCATCATTCAGGCAATTCGCACATCCACTAGTCCGCAAACACACAACCAGACGCTTCTGCTGCTTGCCGCCGTGGCCGCACAGCACCCGGACATTGTACTGCACCATGTAATGGCGATATTTACTTTTATGGGGGTCAATGTTATGCGCCAAGACGACGAGTACAGCTTCCACGTAATCCAGCAGACACTGGAAAAGGTTATTCCGCCACTGGTGCGGTCCGATCCGGGAAGTATCCAGACCACTGCTGCTCGCGTTGCCCAGGCTGGGCCCGTTTTGCGTGTGTTTGTAGACACGTTGTCTCACATTCCGCGCCATCGTCGTATGGCGCTGTTTACCACGCTTGTGCGCACCATGGGTGCCAGCTCCTATGCACCGGCGGTTATCTCGTTGCTCCTTGAGCGAAATGTTACCCGGATCCTCAAGAGCGGCGGGAGCAAGCTAGAAGGGCCTACTAAGGAGACTGAGGACACTGTGGCGTTTGCTCTATCACTGACACATAGTCTCACAGCGCTTCAGCAGATAGAGAGTGCAGAAACTCTTGTCCAGTACATCAACATTCTGCCTGCCGAATGTGCAGTTGCTGGAGTAGATCCATCAATGGATATCAATGCTGCTGCAGTCGAGGCTGCGTCTTCGGAGCTCTACATTGATCTTATTCGCATGAACAACAAACAGCTGCGCACATATCGTTTGGTTGCGCTTGACTTTGTGCACCGGCTTTTGACTAGCCGACAGTTTACAGACAAACTGCATGGTATCCAAGACACCACAGAGATCAATGCAGGTTTGTCTTCTTCTACGGAGTCGCTACTCACGGCCATTGCTACTTTGAGCAGTCAACAAGACAAGCTGTCTTCACTGGGCCATCTTGAGACCGAGATTGCCCAGCGCGCATGGAAGCAGTCGATTCAGCTGGCATATAATGTGCTTGATGACGTTAACAATATCATGGGCCAAAGCATGTTTGTCAAGACTGTTACTAGGTTGTTGGGCCACCGCGACCTGAAGGTGCGCCGCAAGGTCATGGCGCTTGCAAACACAAAGCTCCGCGAGTTTGACATTAAGCGCACAGGCAAGGACTCGCCTGTTATTGACACTGTCCTTGAGATGATTGTCCCGATTGCCTCAATTGCTGGGCAAACCGAAAATGCAGATCTTGATGCGAATGAGAGCCGTGAGTTCCTGGCGTGCAAGCAGACCGCTCTGCTATGCATTGCTACAGCATCGAAGAAGTTTGCAGCGCTCCGTCCAAGCATCTTTACTCCAATAGTGAAGATGATTTCATGCGAAGAGAGTCTTGGGACGTCCAACCCAGTAATTGCCTCAGCAGCACTGGTTGCGCTGTCCGTGCTGTGCAGCGAGCTAGGATCGCGTCTTATTCCGAGTCTGCCGCAATATCTCCCGTCGGTTCTCAAGCACCTGCACGTGGTTGTAAGCAGGTACAAGAAAGCCAACGCAGACGATCTTGCACTGATGATTAGCGCGTTGTCTGCGATGCAGGCAATTGTAGAGAACATGTCTGCGTTCCTTGCGCCATCTCTTCCGCCATTATTTGCATGTCTGTTCAGCCCATCGCTCCGTATGCATGCCGATGACATTGAGAACAACGGCTCCGAGGATAGCAGTGTCATTGGCAACACCAGCGATGTTGACGGCACCGAAACACTACCTCTTGGCAAGGGGTCTGGAAATTCTGGAGCGGGCAATATCAGCATTGTGCTGCTGCGTGAGCAGGCCACCAAGCTTGTCGACGATGTCTTGTTGGCGCTAGCAAGGAACATACCTGCACGACAGCTTATTCCAGCACAGTTTGCATTCTACCAAAAGGAAGCGAGCAAGCTTGGCACAGCAATTATTGTTCCATTTATCGGGTTTGTTGGCAAGACAGGTGGGTTCTTGCAGAGCAGCTACCTGTTGCAGTTCTACAAGCCACTGTTCAAGTTTTTCCTTTCGGTCTTTGATCTTGCACGCAGCCCAGTGATTCCACTTGGCGATGTTGAGATGCTTGAGCAGGCGACGCTCGATGCGTTTATGCGCTTTGTGGTCAAGCTCAACGAGAACCTGTTCAAGCCCTTGTTCTTGTCTTTTGTCGACTGGGCCATTGTTGACCCCAGCACGCTCCCGGTTCCGCAACTTCATGGAGGCTGGATATCTTCTGCGTCATCGCTGCCAGGATCCAAGCCCAGGCTTGGCAAGAAGGACGACAAGCACGCACAGCAGCAGAGCGCCGCGGAGACACGCCTGCGCGTTTTCTACCGCGTGCTCAATGTGCTTTTCGACAAGCTCAAGTCGATCCTGACGCCGTACTACAGCTCGGTCATCGACACGACTGTTGCGCAGCTGGATCGGTTTGGTATTGCACACGACACCATTGAGGCTCAGGAAGAGGAGGATCGCATGGAGAAGCCTGTGCCTAGCGCTCTCTGGTGCGCAGTTGTTGAGTCCATACACCAAAGTGCGCTGCACGACACGAGCGGGTTCTGGAATGACGCGACATTCAAGAAGGTACTCCGTCCACTGGCAAACCAGCTGCCCAACACAAAGGCACCTCGCGGAACGCCTGCCGACCAGGCATACGAGCTGTATGTTGAGAGGGTCCGCAAGCACCTGGCTCCGGCGGCAAGCCAACTTGCAGCAACGGTGGGCGATGATGCCTTGTGGAAGCAGCTCAACCAGGCAGTTATGCTCAGGTCGCGCTCTGATGAGCCGGCGGTGCGTGTTGGGTCGCTTCTTGTTCTGCAGTCGTTGTATGAGCAGCTTGGCGAAGAGTATCTGATCTTGCTTCCAGAGACCATTCCTTACTTGGCCGAGCTTTTGGAGGACGACGATTCGCGTGTTGAGCGGGCTACTCAGGAGACGATCAAGGCGATCGAGTCCTTCCTGGGCGAGTCTCTGCAATCATATCTGCGCTAAACTTTTTTATTGATTGTGTTTTCTTTTCTTATTATTTTTTCTGTTTTGTCTTTAAACTCAATTGGCCAACTGATTTCTCTTTTATTTCCATATCCTCCAATTTCTTTACTTTATCTGGCTCATTTATACTGCGTGGCCTTGGGATTTCGGCAGCCTGCTTGGGTAAGAGAATAATGGGCGTGGAAGCGAAAGAAAACACGCAGAGACTGACGGTGTGGCAAAAGGCGTTTCTGCGGGATGAGAATTGGAAAAAGGACGAACTCCGTGAAGCGGTCTTTTGGCTAATCGAGGCATTTTCGGCAGCTCTTGGTCTGGTTTTTGGCGTTCTGGGGCTTCGGGGCCTGCCGTGCCTTATGGCTTTCTTCGCAAGCGCGATTGCTGTGCCATCCGTGTACTGTACGAGCTTTCTGGGCGTCGATGAGCAGGACTATGGCGGCAAGATGGAGATACTCGGTGACAGCGTTGGGACTGGTGCAGCGACCTTTGTTCTGGCATGGGTAGGATTTTACACCTTGCTTCATGGATAAACGCGCACTGAACAAGTTAGGCACATACAGCGTATATTTGACCTGCATCCGCTACTCTCTGAGGTCATTTTTTTCATTCAGCAAACAGGACAATAAAATCCAGGATTTTTTTGTCTATTGCAATGTATGGCACGCGGCACTCTTTCCATTTATGGCTGTCGCTTGCTTCCATGCGGAAGGGGGAGAAGGCCGTATAAAATCTGCCTGTCTGCCAAGAGGGCTGTTCTCTTTTCTCTTCTTTTCTTTTCATTTCTTTTAGCGCTACTCTTTCCTTCACACAACACGTCATCTGCAGTATACATTTGCACCAAGATTTTATTGTTTTCGCAACTGCTTCAGAGAATTTACTAGGGGTCTTTTGCCTTACTTTTATAACCAATCAAGCTGCTCTATCTGTAACACTTTTAGCTCCTCAACTCTCTTGCCAAGAAAGAAACAGTACAGAACATGAGTACAACAGGCAGCAGCAACAACAGCGATCCGCTGCACATTACATTAGTCAAGTATGAGTCAGGACTCGGTGTGCCTGGCATCATGCCACCAAAGCTGAGCAGCACCGTCGAGATCACAAAGCATCCCGAGCAGAATGCAAAGGTAACCAAGACCGAGTTCATAGACAGCAAGCCCAGCAACTCGCAGCAGGGCGAATTGGCCGATGGTGGATTCAGCACGGTGCTTGCCATGGTTGACGACCTCAAGTCTCTTCCTTTCAGACCAACACCTGGCGGTCCAGACGTGTTTGGCGCAAACACGGTTGTGCAAGTGCGTCAGGGACGCAATGTTGTTTGGGGCTACAATCCAGGCGCTGGATGTGCTGTTGCGGACAGCCCAGACGAGTTCCATGCTAGTGTTACCGACGAACATCGAACAAAGTTCAACGATGCTGTGAACAAGATCGTTGCAACGAGCAACGATGCGTTTATTTAGTTGGAGCCTGCTGAGTGAATATTCTTAGTGTATCGCCATCTGGCTCACAGGCTTCTTTATCGACAATCTTATTATTTTTTCATCTTTTTACCAGAGGCGGGCTTCTCCTCTTGCGATTCCTTGCTGGGACAGCACCGCGAGGAACCGCCATTGTCCAAAAGAGTCGTGCAGCACTTTCTCAGATCGTCAAGTGCGCCCTTGCAGCGTACCTCTTGGAAGTCGTTTCTCCAGAGACAGTCCTGCAAGCGACATGCCTCTGTCTGGCAGGGGGGCTTTTCAGACATTGAAAATAGAAATTGGAAGTGTAATAAAGTGTAAAAAAAAGTTTGCGGATGGAGAAAAAGCGGAACAGAAAATGGTTTATTTGTGCCAAGCCTAGAGATAGAAGAATGACAAAATACTATATACGAAAGTGTGGTTTCACATTTTGTGAACAGGTGCTGGGCTGGAACAAAAAATGATTACAAATGATGTAGTTCCGCAGCAGTGAACAACAAAGAGAGGAAGGACCTTGTAAAGAGGTGTTATTTTCGTGCCTGCTGGATTGGCTCAAAGAGTTGGCAGGCCCTTTTTTTGGGGGGAGCCAAATGGAAATTGAAGCTTCAATCTGTGTGTGCTTTGCAGCCAGTCATTTTTTACTTTCGTGATCATTTGCAAAGTCTCAGTTAAACATTGTGCTCTGAGTTATTTTTTCTTTCTCTTTCTCTTTCTCTGCGTTGGACATTTTCTATTAATTTGTAGAACAACTAAATCAGTTTTATACTTTTCTCTTACTCTTTATATCTATATAATTGTAAGGCTGGCGACAACTTGGCTTAGCCTGGCTATTTCGGCGTTTGTTTATTGACGGCATTATTAACAATTACGGTCATTGAACAACACCTCGTAATTTTGTTTGTTGGTTGCTGGCGCGCGCTATTATCTCGCTTTGTTTTATCGTGACATTTCGCATTCCTTCAACACGCAGCCCACCTTCTAACTGCTATCTTTTAGACGCATTTATCTTAATTGGCACAAAAGGAAACACCTCAAGTCAAAGCCAGATATTTGTTCTATCGGGATAGTCTCGGCCACGCGTGGGCTAGATATAAAAAGCACAACCCCCCTTTCTACTGTATAACCAGCAAAACAACGGTTCCAAATTGGCTTTGTAAATTCATTTAGCGAACCTTGCTTGTCCGAATGGAGGTTGTTCGCAATGCAAGTGAAGGCACCAAGCTTTTGGCGTAAGTACACTCTCTGCTGCAACTCGACTTTCCACGCGTTTAGTGGTTGCGAATTCTAAATGCCTTTTTTGCTCGGAACGTGCAATTAATAATGTTATGCTCAATTTGCGTGTTAATTTTTCCATGATAAACCTCTTTATTTTGAATCTGTAGTGCAACTCCAAATCCCAAAAACAGTACCACTTCGCCACAACCAGACGAGCAGCGTACTTCTTCACCCGGACATGTTCAGTCGCTGATTACACACAATAGCACGGGTTCTTTGGTCGTGGCAGATGATGCTGCGTTCCAGAATGGTCTGGAAAATGGAGTAACATCTCTAGGTGACAAGCCCAAAGATGACTGTAGTGATATCGAGGGCATAGATTTGACGAGCCGTGCACTTGAGGGCTTTGAAGCCATTGATAAGAATATATTTGTCAGGGCAACGAACGAAGTCAGCAAGCATGCTGAGACGATTCCCTGCGACTGCCGCTACAACCCCACAACCGACCCACGAGATCAAGCGTGTGGTGAGAACTCGAACTGCATCAACCGTCTTACAAAAGTGGAGTGCAACCCCTTGACATGCCCTTGTGGAAGCTACTGTCTCAATCGGCGGCTCCAGAAGCGCGAGTACGCCAAGGTGCGGATTATTGACGCTGGACGCAAAGGCTACGGAATGCAGGCGCTAGAAGACTTGGCCGCCGAGCGTCTCGTCATGGAGTATATGGGCGAGTTGGTGACTGCTACAGATTTTCGCAAGCGCACGCGCGTGTACCAGTCCGAGGGAATACAGCACCACTACTTTATGGCTGTCGACAATAGAAATGTCATTGACGCCACGCGCAAGGGCTGTATTGCCCGGTTCATCAATCACAGCTGCAACTCCAACTGCATGCTCGATAAGTGGGTGATCGGTGGCGCTGTTCGCTTGGGCATCTTTACCACGCGGCCTATCAAGCGCGGCGAGGAGATCACCTTTGATTACAGATTTGAGCGGGTTGCTGACACTAAACCTCAGCCGTGCTATTGCGGTGCATCCAACTGTAAGGGCATCATTGGGGCTACCAAGGAGCGGTCCAGGAAGGGCATGCTGGATGTCATCACTGGCGATGATGCCGACGAGGACATTGCCGGGTTTATTGATGAGGAGATTGAAGATGCCACTGTCACTCGCCACCAGCGCGACGATATTCGGCGGCGACATGCTGCTGCATTGGACGACAGCGAGTATGGCAGCGACGGGGATGTTGACGAGTACTCGGACTCTGAGGACGATGATGAAGGGTCAGACAGTGAGACTATCGGCTTCAGACACATTCGCTCCCGTGCGCGCCAGAAGACGAAGAAGAAGGGTCTTACATCTCCAGAGCAGGTTCTCAAATTTGTGCAGTTTATGCACCGCTCGGCGCGGCAAACACGTAGCATCGAGATCCTAATAGGCAAATTGATGGAGACAACCGACAAGCGGCTTCTAAAGTCGCTTATTGGACTTCAAGGAGCTGGACTATTGCGCATGTGGCTTCAGGATTATGAAGGCGACGATGTGATGATGATCAAGATCCTTCAGTGCATTGCGCATATGCCGATTTCCACCAAAAATACGATTGTGGAGAGCGGTTTGGAGGACACTGTCAAGCCTCTGTGTAGCTACAACGACGAAAATGTTGCGAGTTTGGCCTCAGAGCTGATTGAGCGCTGGTCGTCGTTGCGGCATGTATTTAAAATCCCCAAAAAGACCCGCAAGAGATCGGCATCAGCAACTCCTGTTCCTGAAGCTCCTGTAGTTTCATCTAGACACAGCCCAAACCACAAAGACACAGATTCCCAAGCTGTTCTTGAACACCACACCCAAGACGCAAGCGGCACGCTCTTGTCGGGAAAGGAAGAAGGCGATGAAGAGCGTGGAAGAGGCATTGGCACCGCAATGCCGCATGCTGATTCCCCTGCGCCGCTTAACTGGCGCCACAGCAGCAGCCAGCCAGCAAACTACCTATCAGCACAGATGCGGTCTGTATCGTCGTCGCCTGGTCAGGAAACTGGTGTATCTCATGGGCCGAATGGGTCTGTAGCGTATGGCGCTGACGGTGAAGGAGCTGGATTTAGGTCGAATCCCCGTGCTGCCGGATACCGGCGCTACAATCATTCGCCAAGTGATGCAACTCGCATCAACAGACCGCCAATTAGAGAGACTCCATACTCGGGCTACCGATCGCGTTACGAGCAGCTCAAACCGCGGTCTCGGTCTCGGACCCGTTCGCCTGATGGGCTGCGTCGCACTGCGTCTTCGTACTCGCGCTTTTCGCGCTTTGGCGGCAATGGCGATTTCCAGGGCTCTGGGCGCATCCACGGGCAATATAGTTCGTACAATAACAGTCCATTGCACAGAGAGTCGCAAAGAGACTACGGTAGCTATGGTGGCCAGCGGCCTGAAACGTCTCCCCCGTCGTCCTTCCAGCGAGGCAAGTACTCTGGCTGGGCTGATCACGCCCCATATCGCCAAGATGGCAATTACAGGGCGTATGACATGGATATCGATCGCAACAGCAGAGGCGGCAGGCCGATGGCCAGGCCATATGCATCTAACGGGACCCAATCAAGCGATTTGAGGCTCGCTCCTGGGTGGAAGACGGCGAATGCTGACAATGGAATGGTCTACTATTATCACGAATTGACCAAAGAGACCCGATGGGAGCCGCCTCTTGCCGATGCAGAGCCACGCGGTTCTTTAGACTCAGGTATGCAGACAAATGGAGCATCCTACGACCAGCACAGGAATTTTGAGATGGCAGAGCGCCACAGGCGGCAGTACAATCGGCCACAGCACGGCCATGTCTCGTCAAGCGGGCACCCGCTAATGCCAGCGGAGGACAGCAGGGTCGACGGCTTTTCAAAACCAAATGTGGATGAGATTATTGAGCGAGCGCTTCGTATGGGTATGCTTTCCACAGCGCCGGTAGACGGAGCTCCTGGGGCCTCGGTTTCCTCGTCCACGCCAAACACACAACTAATAACGCCGGAGACCGACGGCGAGCCCATCACATCGGGAGGAGAAGCATCAGCCGATACACCTGGCACCGTCGGTGGCAAGGTGATTGGGAACACGCGCAAGGTATCGGCATCTTCGGTATCGTCGTCTTCTGCTGCTGCTACACCGCTGGCAAAACGCGAGAAGCTGGAAAAGAAGGCAACATCGGAGCTGGCGGCGTTTGTCGTGCGCATCATGAGCAAATACAAGGACCAGCTGGGCCACGGAGATTTCAAGCACGAGGCACGCAAAGTCACAAAGATTCTTATGGAGAAGGAGCGCAAGGCTGCTGGATTCGATCCGCAGAAGCTGATAGAGTTGAGTCAGCACAAGAAGACAAAGATCAAGCAGTTCATTGTTGAATATGCATCCAGACTTATTGACAGGCAACAGCAGCAGCCGCAACCGACATTGACAAGGACTACGGTTGACACAGTTGAGGATTCAGGAAGAAGGCGGAATGGCAATGATTCGGATCATGCTTGAGTTTGTCCATATGTCGTTCCAGTTTTTGCATTTTATTCCTTATATTCTTCGTGTGTGGACCATCATCTCTTTCTTTTATCAAATCTTTCGTCTCTTTTTGATTAAGCGTTATATTATATTTTTGCAACCAAATTATTGATTTTGTATTATAGTTTCTAATGGCTCAAGACTGAACTGTGTCTGCGATCCACCGCTCAATGTGCTCGAAGCCACCCGCATCGTGTCCGATCACCATCGATGATTCATTGAGCTGGACAGGGTTGGGCAGATCTTCAAAGGAGAACTTTTTGCCATCGTAGCCAAGGAAGTCGGCTGCTTTCTCTTCTGCCGCAGCGTCGTCGTCGTCGTCGTCGTGGTTGGCGTGGCCAAGAGACTTTGCCGATGCCTGGCGTGACGCGCGCAAGCTGTTGATCTCGTCCTCGAGCATGGCCTTGATCCGAGTGTTGGACACCGAAGAGGGCTCATCTTGCTTGTTGCACAGCAATAGCACAGGACACTCCTTCTCCTGGACACTCTTGTTTGCAAGCACCTCGTACAGAGTCTCAGCTGTGGTGCGCACAGACTGTGTGATTGTTGAGCTATCGATAACGAATAGCACGCCCTTTGCGAGCGCCAGATGCGAGTCTCTGTCGAATTTGAATTTAGGGTGTCCAGGAATATCGATCAGCAGGGCTCGTCCTTCGTGGATGTCTGTTTCCACCGTGTTGATGGCCATCGAGGCCAAGGTCTCTGGCAGCGACGGAGTCCTAGCGGAAGTCGTTGTTTTGCTACCATCGTCGATGTTGGCGTCAGCGCTGCCGTTGTTATTGCTATTGCTATTGCTATTGTTGATATTGTCTTCATGGCGGTTGCGCGGTGCTGGGAAACGCAAATGGTACCAGAGCGATGTTTTGCCCGATTGAGCGGGTCCTGTGATAACTATAGCGTTGTTTGCGGAGCCATGTCTTTTTGAAAGAAGCGAGGCAGCAGGCGCTCCCGCGGCCAGTGCGATTCCCTGTCTGCTGATTGCTGCTGATTGCAGGTTCAGCAGGTACCATGTGACCAGGCCAAGGAGAACAAGAGAGCCAATGATAAGTAGGAGGAGCATTCTGCTTGATTTATTTGCAATTACATAACATGAACCAAAGAAGGAAAGAGAAAGGCGATTTCAAACTACCTCTGCTTAAAGGTCGAAAGAGGGGTGGTTTTTTTCTTGGGAGGAAAAGCGCAACAGCAACAACAGCAACAACAGCAATAGGCCTTGATTAAAAAATCGCTTCTGTAAGCACTGGTGATGTTCGATTAGCTGAGGAAATCAGACTAGCGAAAATTAAGCCCAGCAACAGAGAAACGGGGTGACAAGCCGGGGCGCAAGGGGATAAAAGGACAATAAAATTAAGTGAGTGAAAAGGGCAAGTATAGAGCGTTTTTATGCAATAGAACTTTGTTGCGCGTGCCATTAAACAATAGCTCGACTTCTCTAAAAAGTAGCTAAACACTTGATGCACCGCTGCTGTGATGTTTTTGTGGCAAATGTCTTTTCTCAAAACAAATAGCAAAAGAGAAAAAGAGGAAGAGACGGCAATGTCAAAGAGCGAATAAGACCGCGCAAAGGAGCAGCGAGTGCTTCTTTGCAAATAATGATGCAAGTGCTGGCCAGTCTGGCAGTGTGATTCTGCATATGTATATGTTTATGCACTGTTGCTCTTATTCACACTCGATCATTTTATATACAACTTTAACGCAACAAAGGGAGAGAAAAGAACCAAAGAAGAACAAGGAATGCGCAGGGGAGAAATGTTAGCGAAAAAGCCAAATAAGGGGAGCATATTATCCGTCGTAAAACAATTGCGGATGATCCCTTTACATTTTCTCACACTCCAGGTTATCGCCTTTTGAATGAGACATTCCAAAAAAAGGAGGCAGCGTAGACATCAAGCAAGCAAAAAGCGAAAAAGAAGCACATCTGGAGTATGCTGAATTACATGTGCCAGAATGATGTGTAAGATGGCATTATTGTAGCATGTTCACATTTGGGCTAAATATGTAATATAATGCAAAAAGAACCAGCTTTAGCGCTTTGCGAATGCTGGCAATTCAGACCAAAAAAGGACATTAAGGTTTGCCTTTTTGGGACATTTTTCTTTGTTTAGGTTTCTTTATGTTTTCGAGTTAAAAGGGAAATAAGGAAAACAACGAGCGAATATGATGTATGAATATGTTTATCCAACATGTGGCTAGTGTCCTTTTCAACAATCAATTTCCATACATTGCTAACTATTCAAACCAGTTTAGCCCAAGAAAGAGAAGAAAAAGAAGTAACCACGTTAATATAAAACAGAAGAAGGAGAGCATGTGTCAAAGATGCCATTAGGTGTCAACTCCATCATCATTTATGAAATAGGACTCACTTTTTCCTAGCTACATGCAAGCTATTCTTTTTTTGTGTTGAAATATTCCAGTATTCTTATTCCTTCATTTTTATCTATTTCTTTCTCTTTTTCCTTTTTAAAACAATTATATTTTGAGTACTGGAACCTTTTTTTTGTATATTACGCCTATTTATGTTGGTGGAATTGGCAAAGATCCACATACATAGCATTTATAAAAGAAAAGGCCAAAGAAATACACGCCCAATAGTATCATTATTTAACTTTAGTGTTTATATATGAAAATGACCAGACATGAGGTTTCGTTTGATTTGCGCGACAGAGTGACCCATGTTGCACGCAAGCACTTTGACACCCAGAGCGGGCGGACCAACTGGGAAGCGGTATCGTCGGAGCTGCAGGTTCCGCTAATCCACTGTGTGCAGAGCATAGACAGCAGGTACGAGCCATTTGTCCCACGACATGTACCAGAGACGGCAGAGTGGACAGTGGAGGACATTGGCGCGCTCAAGGCGTTTACCGAAACGCACTTCCAGGACAACATGACGGTGGAAGACTGGACGCTGGTTGGAAAGTACATGAACATCTGGTACTCGGACTGTATAGCCAAGATGTGGGCGCTGAGCACGTTCCAAATGACGCCGCTGCTGTTTTCGCAGATATCAGAGTACAGACAGGCGGGGCTGTTGTGGCCAACCATATGCTGCAAAATAACAACCGACGCGGCATGCGCGCCCTCGTGTTCGTCGGACATTGTCAGGTACGTGTACTCGACAACCAACAGAGACCAGCTCAAGGCCGTGAGACGTCCAAAGGCGCAGTTCCGCATCAGCAAGCACCAGAGCTGGACGGCCGACGAGGACAGACAGCTGCTTGACTTGCTGAGTCGCTTTGACGATGGTCACGACATTGACTGGAACTTTATAAGCAAGTCCATCGGCCATAGCAAGAACGCCTGCAGGTATCGCCGCATTCTCCTGACCAGATCCACTAATTCCAAGTCTGACAGGGCATCCAGCGCAGACACTCAGTAGCAATGTTGCACGTAAACATAGACACATGCATTTCTTTACATCTTCTTCCTTTTTCTTACTATTCACATGTACACAAATATATTAATATGGTCATAACACCATCCCTGCATATGCGTCCTTGAGCAGCGTCCTTGGACAAAAGAGAAAGGAAGAAATGAGGAGAAGAGGCCCAGATATGGCCAGACAATAAGAGTGAAAGAAAAGAGAAGCGGACAAGCGAAAAGGACGAACGACAATAAGAAAGGATGGAAGAAACAGAACTGCTCAGAATGCACTGAATCAAGTGTTAGCACCAGTGGGCTTTGGAAATATATTTGTGTAGCTCTAGCCCTAGCACTAGCTCTAACGTACTACAAGGACTTCTATAAACATAAATGCGGTCTGTCTGGGATCAATGACCATCAGACCAGCCGGACGAAAGACAGTCTTGTTTTCCGAGTCGACAAGGCGCGAGATGCGGTCGAGAACCTTGGTAAAGTGCGGCTTGATAACCAGCGTGGACAAATACAGCGTAGCGTACGCCAAACAGCCCTCAACAACGTTGCGCAGCGTCGAGTTCTCGGCGTCGCGGAGCATACGGTTGATCTTGCGCACAAAGCGCTTTACCTGAAGCTCGTCCACGCGCGCGCCCAGCTGCGGCGGCACCGCCAGCGAGAACTGCCGCGTCACGCCGTGCGAGTAGTCGCGCTCGATCCGCACGCGCTGCCACTGCTGCGGGATATCGGCCACCTGCATTGGCAAACCAGCAGCGTCGCCGTCTGTGGCCGGAAGGTCGTAGCGTTTGCGTGCCAGCGGATCGTCGCGCCCTTGCTCCTGGGACACAGGACGGCGGCTGGCGGCGCGCGGAAAGAAAGCGCTGGTCATGTCGTCGGGGGTCTCGCTAGCGCTACCATTGCGGTCCAGCGCAATACTGACGCTGCCTTTGCGGCCCGGCCGCACGCTGTTGCTCCGCGACCGACCCTGTGCGGCACTGCGGCGCGGACCAGACAACGGAACGATGCTGTTGGGCTTTCGTCGCCGGCCACCGTCGTCAGATACCCGCACATGTGCTGCCGCCGGCGGCAGGGGCAGCGAGGGCGATGTCGATAGCTGGGCGTCGCCGCCAGATAGCGGTCGAGCGGCTGGCGACACACTAGAGTCTGGCTGCTGGCGACTGGGCACAAACACAGCCTGGTCGCTCTGCATCGACATCCGCGTGGGCTGGACACTGGGGCTGGCAGACATTTGCGGCGACTTGGACGCCTGCCGCCCGCTTGCATTGTCTGTGGCATACATGCTGTTCTGTGACGTCTGCGAGTACAACAGGTGCTGCTTTGAATTGTGTTCGCTGTGGTTGAGGGAGAAGGTTTCGGACGAGAAGGAGTCGGGACGCGGCGTGGCGTACTTTCGCTGGGAGGCTCCTCGCTGCTGTCTGTGGAGTCTGGTTGCGTGGATGCTGCCGGCGCTGGGGGAGCGGACTGTGGTTGAGCTGGTGCGTCCCGCCGGCGCACTGGTGTTGTAGGGGCTGCGGAGGACTAGCGAGAGCGGTGGGTTCTGCTGGTGCTGCTTTTGCGGAGGGTCTGTTGCTGATGCTGCTGATGCGAGTGGGTAGGCTGAGGAGTCAGTGCTGTGAGTAAGGTTCTCAAAGGACCAGTGCTCTGACGAACTATCACCGGACATTAACCGAATTACAATACTGTACAAGAAAAGAAATAAAGAAAGAGAAGGAAAATAACCGTGTGGGGAGAAGGCAAGAAGAGAAAAGAAAGAGAAAAGGTGTAGTGGAGACGGATAAAAGTATAACAAGCAAGCGTGTACCCAAAACCTAATAGAAAAGGCAATAATGGCCAGCCCTTTCTGGTTTATGACTATTGTTCTTTATATAGCAACGAAAAAAATAAAAACGCAAATTAGCAATAGAAAAAAAAGCAACCAAGGAAAAAAAAAGTACCAAAAAGGAACGAAATAGGTCACAAAGCACAAATAAAAAGTGGCACCTTTGAGCTCGTAGAAAATACCAAAACAAGCCGACGTTCATTTAAGCGGACTTGCATACAGACAACATTCAACGAGATTCACTTGATTTGGATCATGGAGTGCAGCGCATTTATTAAAGTTAAGCTGAGTTAAGCTGAGCTGAGTTTCTCAATCCGGCTGCTCCAAAAACCTAGGGAAACACACCCCTGTAGCTCCAATAACAAGGGTCAGTAAAACAGCCGCAGTAGGCTGCAATATTTCCTAATATTTTATGTGGAACTCAGGACGGGGGGGATCGTGTGCGCCAGCCGTGCCATAAGCATCGAGGGCCTTGTTCACGGGGGTTTGTATCCCGTCCATTCATGCGGATGGCGCGGCAATGAATGGATGACGGAGAACTATGCTCTTTGCTTTGCACTTTACACCTTGGAGCATTACACATTTTCATATACTGTCCACACAGACATCTGATACACTTTTCGCAGCGCAGACCAAGGAAACAAAATGAAGGGCGAGAAGCGGGAGTACGAGGACAGCGATGCCGAGGAACAGGAACAGGAGAAGGAGGAAGAGGAAGAGTCGTACGAGGTGGAGGAGATCCTGGACGAGCGGGTAGTGTACGGAAGACTGTACTACTTTCTCAAGTGGAAGGGATACGGGGAGGACCAAAACACATGGGAGCCCGAGGAGAACCTCGACTGTCCCGAACTAGTAGCCCGGTACAAGCGGCGGACAAGATCATACGCAGCGGGCGTGGATGTGAGCAAAATATGGGACTGTCCGCCGCACCACGCTCTGCGGCTGATCAACACGGTTGACGGGGAGCGGGTGCCGCGCAACTTCACGTACGTGGACGGCTACGTGTGCACGCAGAAGGTGCCGCAACCATCGACGGTTATGTTTCCATGCCTGTGCGAGGATGGCAAGTGCGGCGCTACGTGCGAGTGCATGCAGGTGCCGTACTACGACGCCGACGGACTGCTCTGCATCGAGCACCAGCACTGCATCATCGAGTGCAGCGACGCCTGCGCCTGCTCCATCGACTGTCCCAACCGCGTGGTGCAGCGCGGCAACCCAATCGAGATGGACATCTACCGCACAGCCGACAAAGGATGGGGCGTGATAACGCGCAAGCCCATCCGCAAGGGCGAGTTCGTGTGCAGGTACACAGGCAAGCTGATGTCGTTCGGGGAGTCGGAGGATCTGGAGAAGACTAACACCTCGTATCTGTTTGATCTGGACAAGGAGGTCGCCCTGGGCAAAAACGCATGCTTCACAATCGACGCCCGGCCCTACGGCAACGTCTCGCACTTCTTCAACCACTCGTGCGACCCGAACATGGGCATCTGGAGCGTCTACATCAACCATCTGGATCCCAGACTGCACGAGCTGGCCTTCTTTGCGCTGCGCGACATCGGCGTTGGCGAGGAGGTCACCTTCGACTACAACCCTTCCATGCCGCACGAGTCCAACACCGAGACCACCGTGCCCGACGTCGCCACCTTCCGCTGCCAGTGCGGCTCGCCGCTGTGTCGGGGCTTCATATTCGCCTAGCATGTATCAGCCTAAATAAAGGCGCATTGAGTGTATGCCCTGTCCACTCCGCTGTGTTTCTCTTCTACATCCTCCTTTTACTCGTCCGGGGTAGCAGAACTGTCACCATTCATCGTTGGCTATAACCAATATCCAATAACAATAAAAAGCAAGGCATTTTCGAGACAAAGAAAGCTGAAAAAGAGGAAGAAAACAAAGAGGCAATTATAGCGCAAAAAACAGAAATATGAGAACAATACAGCGGGGAAGGAGTAGCAGCAGCAGCAGCAGCAACAACATTAGCAGCAAAAGGCGGCAGCGCATCAGTAGTACCACTGCTGCCCGGCGACTTGAAAACCGGACTACTTTGGAAAAATAATATCTACATCTCATCGACCTCGGACTCGTCGTCGCACTCAAGAGACTCGACCTGGAGGACAAAGTCGAGCATCAGCTGCGCGCACTGGGCCGGGTCGGGAGACATAACCGAGTCGTGCTTGCGCAGACGCGATGCAGGCGGACGGTCGGCGGCGGAAATGGCTGTGCACAGCTGCATCAGATCGACTAGCTTTGGGTCGCAGCCGTCCGGGTTGGACAGCGCAGGCATGCCGTTGGCGCTGGCCAGCTCCAGCACCTTGACGTCCGGATGCTCAATGTAGGGCGGCTGGCCCTCCAGCATCTCGTACACCAGCGCTCCAGCTGCCCACACATCGGTGGTAGACGAGTATCCGGCACCAGAAGCCAGCTCGGGCGCCATCCAGTAGATTGCGCCCAGCGACGTCTTCTGCACCGAAGTCTGATCCAGATCCAGATACACAGCGCTGCTAAAGTCGGCCAGCTTGACCTGGCCCTTCTCGTCAATCAGCACGTTGTCGCTGCGCACGTCACAGTGGATAATGTGCCGCTCGTGCAGGTACGCCAGTGCCGTCAGCACCTCATGCATGGCGTATGAAATGGCCACGTCTGGCATGCGGATCTCCGGATATCCCACCAGAAGGTCCGTGATGGATCCGCGGCTCATGAACTCGTACACAATCCACACGGAGTCGTCGATCGAAAAGTACTCGTAGAACCGCACAATGTGCTGCGACCGGATGCGCCGCAGAATCTTCAGCTCTGACCGCAGCTTGCGGTACCGCGCCTTGGCCGACTTGGGCACAATCTTGATGGCCGCGTACTCGCCCTTGGGATGCTTGCTAGTGCCGGTGCGGCGCATGGCAATGTAGACGTTGCCGTACTCGCCCTCCGCGTACTCCTCCAGTTCTCCATAGTTCTCGCGGCGCTTGCGCGACGACTTTCCAGCAGGCTTGTCAAGGTCGCGATCGCTTCCAAGCGTGCGGAACGAGTTCGTCTGGCTTTCGGGTGTGTTTGTGAGCGAGGCAAGCGTGTCGGTGTTGGCTGCGACTCTCTTGGCCACTGTTTCAGGCTTGGTGGCTGTGGGCATCAGCGGTGCATCTTCCTTCATAGAGGCCAGCATGACGGGTGTCTTGGAGAAGCGCTTGGCCGTCATTGCGAATCCAATTGTCGACACCACGCGCGACTTGCGCTTAATCCATTTGCGCTCGGACTCGCCCAGCGCAGCCACCCTGGTGCTGCCTCTGGCCTGCGCAGCCGGGCGTGCCGCACGCGCTGCGTCGTCATCGTCCCAGCCGTTTGCACCGTTAGCACCACCGGCCACTGCAGCGTCGTTGGCGGGGTTGTGTGCAGACTGCGGCGAAGCAGGCGCGCTGGGCGCCGTGTCGCTGACAATGGGCGCCGATGTTGGTGTTGGCACACGCTGCTCTGGCGGCATCATCATGACCTCCGCCGACGCACGCGACGACCGGATGCCGCGGCTGCCCACCAGAACTCCGGTCGACTGGCCGGAAACTCCGCGCTGCTTCCCAAACAGCGCCGGGGCATTTGTCTCGGACGGACTGGCCACCGACACAATGTGCGGCAGCCACCCCGGCGAGTCTGGGTTGCCTTTTGCCAGGCTGGCACGTGCCATGCGCGCCGTCAGCTTCATATCGTCCACGTCGGCGCTGTGCGGGCGGTTTGCCGTCATCTCCTCGTAGATGGGCGTCGATGGGCTGTCGCCAGGTTCGCCAACTTCTGAAGTCGGCGACCTTGCCGGGCTGATGTACGGCTTCCATGTGTCGGGCACCTGGTGCATTATGTCGTCCAGATCCTCTACGCTGATGTGCACATCGTGCTGCACATTGAATGGCGAGCTGATCTGTCGCACCTTCCCCATACCGGCCTTGGCTAGTAGTCCATGAAGAAGCGGCACGCCGGGCGAGTTGACCATGTGTAAACAAATAAGACAGTTACTGGTTAGTGATGTGGTTCTGTATGGTTTTGTGTGGCTATGTACGGTGTTGGTTGGTGGCAAAGGGGGGGATGGTACCAGATGTGGTACCGGCTATGGCAGCAGTAGAGAGAAAGGGAGGAAGCGGAGAAGAGAGGAGAAGAGAAGGGAGGGAGGGGGCGAGAATATAGCAGGGAGCAAGGGTGGTGAAGGACGGGCCCGCACGGGTGCGTATTTAAACAGGCGCTTTGGTTGCAAGTGGGTTACAAGTTAGAAACCAAAGCGGAATAGAATATGAAAAACAAAGAAAGGGACAACGATGCGGCTGGCAACTGATCATAACCAACAAGGCAGAACAGAACAGAGAAGAGCAGAGCAGAGTAGAGGAAAAAGGGCTTGCCGCCTGGTTCTTCGGACACAAGCCCTTTTTTACTTGGCCGCTATGCTAACCATTTATTCTCATTCATGCATGTCGCAGAAACCCACGCACGGCTCCGCCTGCCTGGGCGAGAATGGATGGGTGCTGCCGCTACTTGCCGCGCTCCTCCTCTGGTCGGCTCGTGTTCTTTGCTCTATCGGCCGACGCTGGCGGCTGAACGACAAAGAAAGAAAAAGGAAGAGCCGCTCGCTCGCTCGCTGGATTGCTGGGCTGGGTCATGCTGGCTATTGTTTTCCTTACAGCCGCAAAGAAGAAGAGAGCTGCAAAAGGGATTTGCTCATTTGGGAGGGATAGGACAAAAAACAGGGAAGAAAAGGGGGGATGCTGGACAAGCTTTGGCTTCTCACTTTTGTGCCAAGTGCTGGATCTGCACAAGCTTTGGCTCTCCCTGGTCATAGCAGCAAAAAAACAGAACGTATGTGATAGAAGCAGCAGCAGCAGCAGTGAAAGGGGGCACAAGGTGAGTGGACCGGCTGGCTAGAAAAGTTTTCTTCGCCTCCCTTTGTTCCTTTGCGTCTGGAAATGCACGTTTTGCGCAATGGGTTGGCACTTGGTGTCCTCTGAATCCAGAACCAAGAACCGGCCTATTGCGCAGAGGACGCATTTCCAATTTCTAGACGCAAAGGAACAAAGGAAGAGAGAAATGAGCCCATTTTCAAAGCCAGTATTAATGGCACGGTCTGCGTATTGCTGCTGTCCTTTCGGCGTTCTGCTCTTGCGCACTCACTCCCCATCATCGCCATCGCTATTACCATTGCCATCGCCATTGCCATTGCTGGACTGCAATATCTTGCCTATTTTCGTCCAATAAAGGAACAAAGCGATCGAAAAATGTGCGTCTATTTCTGCACAAGGAAAAGGGAAATAAAAACCCAGCCTCTTTTTCCTTTCTCTCACTCTCTCGCAAAAAGGAGATGTGTGTTCAAGCATATCCGAAATAAACACAAACAAACAAGCACTCAGACCCTTCAGTTCCAACAAGCAAATAATGCTAGAGCCAAATAAAGGAGGCGAGAGAAAGGAGGAGATTATATATACCGTGGAATATTGCTTTATTACATCCCGCCCATTATTCCATTGTCTTGAGGAAATTGCGCTTCATATGCAACGGTTGTTAAGCATGCTTCTGCAGCACCACACTCGCTATGCTTGCTCTCTCCTCCCTTTCTTGCAGGTCCCTCCATCAAGCTAATAGCACCTGAGCTCCGCCAGTGCTGGCTCTACCATGCCCTCCAAAGACCCGCATCTTTTCCTGCGCCACCACACAGCCAGGGCGAGTGCATCTGAACTAAATGACACTAATATCCAGCGCCCAATAACCGCCAAGATAATGTGCGCAAGAGCATGTAGCAGCTGCATACACAGTATTTCGGCAGCTGGACACAGAGTAAAAAAATGGCAACCTCACGTGGAGCATGCATTGAGCACGCGCGCTAGGACATCAGCACTTGTCCCAACATACCAAAGCACGGAGGTTATGCAATGGCTGGACGGCAAACCAGAACAGATACAAACAAGAAAAACAGGGGGTGAAGGTCTCTCGGTTTACGAGATGGAGAATGATGCTTCATCAGCAAATGAAACTTACCTTTGCTGTTACCACTTGGCGACTTTGCCGAAAGAATCTGGGCGCTGGTCACCGCATCGGAGGCATCATCGTCGGTCGTCTGCTCAGCGGCTGGCTTGCGTACTCCGCCCGCATTCAGCGTGATGCTGAGGTTTGCCGCCATCGCCGCCTCTGGGTTCTGCGATGTGTGCTGCAGCGCCATGAGGCGCGGACGAGCTTGCTGCGCGCTGCTCTGGACGCGCGCGCTTGCACCAGCGCTGTTAGCTCGATGCAGCGCAGTCGACTCCATTGACACGTTCATGTCGTCGTCGGGCAGCCGGCCAACTGCCTCGTCAGAAAGCCTGGGTGTGTTTGAAACCATATCGGCCACACTCTCCTCGTCTTCCTCTTGCAACGCCTTTGTTTCAATGTGCGCCTTGTACTCGCGTGGCGAAACATGCTCAACGTGCTCAAACGTCAGCGGTCTGCTGAGCGGAAGTCCGCGGTACATAATCTTGTCGGGTTTCGAATCATGCACGCGAGTGTTGGACCGCGGCTTGCCAGCACCCACAGGCGACTGAGCAAGCATCGTCATGATCTCCTGCTGCTGCTGTCTGTGGTTGAGCAAGTGGAACTGCTGCATGCTGTGCTCCTCCGGAGACAGGTGCTCTACGTGCTGGAAGTTCGACGGCCCGCTTATAGGCTTCCCGCGGATCGATGGCACATTGGATACGTTCTGCTTCCCCGCATCGCTGGATGCACCACCAATGCCAGGGAGACTGAGCTTGGATGCCTTTGTCATCAGCGACGCTGGCTTGAGATTCCTAAAGTTCAGGCGTCTCTCAGATGGCGGCTGCGGCGGCTGCACGTGGAGCTGATAGGAGGGCGGCTGCGACTCGCTCGGCTCATTGGTGATGTTGCCGTTGCTGTTGTTGTTGCTGCTGCTGTTGATGCTTACGTCGCTAGCTAGGCTTCTGTTGCTGCTGTTGCTCAGCTTGGGCCGACTGGATACCTGCTTTACTGATGCATCCAGGCTGTTGATAAGAGCCATCTTGGGCGCCAGCTGCGTCGGCGACAGATGCTCGACGTGTTGGAACGACATTGGATGGCCAACCGGCATCCCGCGAACCGTGGGCACCATGGGTGCACTGCCGCCCTCTTCCGCAGACTTGGTTTGCGACATAAGCGACTCCAACTGGTGCTGCTGCCGCTTGGAGCTGACTGACACCGATAGTCGGAAGTCTTTAATCTTCTTTCCTGTGAACCTGTTAGCCAGTGCTGCTCGCAGGCCGCTGCTCTTGTTGCTGCTTATTGTGTCGTAACTGTCACTCGGCCTTGTGGGCATCGATGCCGCATGCCGGAGCTCCATCGGCTGTCCATTGTCTGCAGACGGGATATCGTAAGGATTGTACTCCCCTCCTCTTGCTTGATCCTCGCTGTGCTGCAGCGACGGAATCCCTCCTGCTGTTCTGGAGCTGATCGATGAGCTCGAGCTGAGCTTGGGCACTGCACTGTTGTCGATGCTCAATGCGTTCGAGTGCGGGATTGCCTGAATCTGCACCCGGCGCGATCCCATTCCGTCAAGCTCTGCCACAGACCCTGCGTCTGTGCTGGCACGCTCATACGAGCTAAGTCTTGCGCCATACGATGTGCTGTTCATGGCTGGGTTTTATTTGGTGCTGTAGGCTGTTCGGAGGGTGGTGAGCAGATGGCTAATATACCGCACGATTGATGATGTGCCTTCTTTGTGTAACTGTTGTGCGACAGGGCCAGTATAAAAGTAAATAATGTAAAATAAAAAGGCCTCTGTGTTGTTGTATCTTGTTTGATTTTCCCCTTTTCTGTTGGAGAGGTGCTCAAGGCAAATCAGAGAGCGGGAGAATGAAAAGAAAGGACAGGACAGGACAAAAGGGCAATCGAAACGACAACAACAAAAATAACAATAAGAGACCGGTTTGACCTGTAGTACGCTGCCAAACAAGAAATAAACAAGTATAAAGTAAGCGCAAGCGCGTGTAGCTTCTTTGGGAAAGCAGAGAAAATAAGAGAGAGCAAGGAGATAAGGGAGAGATAGAGGGGATTGGAGAGACCGTGGTTTGTGCCTATTGAAAGAGGTAAACCCGTGGGCCGGATAAACAAAACAATCAAGCTCTCCACCGAATCCGGGTTGTAGAAGTAGACTGTGGTTCTTGCCTTTTCAGGAACAAAAAGCACGCCCGTGATAAAAAATAAACAGTAGCACGGCGAGGAAAGCCCTTTTGAATATAAAAATGATATGACAATAATAAGACCACCAAGGACGCGTAAAAACAGTTAAAGGAGAAAGAGAAGAAGAAGAGGAGAGAAGAGAAGAGAGCAAACAATGGAGTTTTAAAAAGTAGAAAAGAAAGCCATAAAAGCCGCGCGCGTTGAAGGAATGCAAAAGGAAGCATAACCAAACAAAAAAGTGCAATGGCATGCTGATGCCCATCATGCAGCAGCCGGCGCCAGCAGCGCCTGGAAATTGGTATGTAAAAAGTAGAGTGACGAAGAGAACCGCACAGATTGCCATGCCAAACCTTGTTGTGCTGCACGGTTGCGGGACTCGCCTCTTCCTTTTCTCCCTCTTCTTCACTACCGCCTGGCCTACAAAGGAAAAACCCCTGCTTTGCCTCAAACTCTCCTCCCCAGAAAGAAAATATGCAGCTGTTCTCATCCTTGAATCCAAGATGTCGATCACGTGTGATTGCTGTATGAACATGCGTCAGCGCCTGGTTTCTGTGTGTGCAGGAGACGACGAATGGATGAGTGGGGGGTTTCTTTACTTCGTGCACCTAATGTTATGTAATGAGCGAGTTCCGCAATTATCCCAGCGAGTCTGTCTGCTAGAACCAGCCCGCAGTGGGTGGAGAAACAAGAAACACAGTCTACACGTCCTTGCAGCTGCGGTCTGAAACAAGATTCTTCTACAAATGCACGAGCAAGAGCCACACCGGTCCATTAATCAGCGCAAAGGCAGGGCGATCCACCAGCATCCGCAAAAGGGAAACTAGCATTGGACTGCTTTTGTGCTATTTTTATTTATGTATCAGAACGCAAAGAAGCCAAAAACAAAAACAAACAAACAAACAGACAGGATCCTGTTCTCTACTCATGCAAGGGGATCAGCGCACTTCAGACATGCATCGCGGAACTTGAGAGAAGCCACCGTGTTTTCCAATGCTACTCTTTAACGATCTTTGGAGTGCGCAAGAGTGGAGCATTGGATTTGTATTGGCATGGAGGCCACGTCGAGTCAACCTCGGTCCTCAAACAGCCAGTATCTCAAAGGTTTAGCTTGTGTATAGGCTTATTTTGAATAGATACAGTGATAGAGTTAAGGATTCTTTGTTTAAATAACAATCCTTACTTCTTTCTCTGCCTCGCTATGACATTCAGCGGGTGTTGATCTGAATACAAATACAAGCACCCGTGTTATGCCTTGTTTTGTCATTAATGCCCCCTTTAGCTCTTGTGTATGCCACAGGCATGTGCATCCAATTGCAATCTAACCAAGTGGTTACGGCCGGAACAATGGCGGCAACAGAAGTAACAAAAGCACAGGTCAATTTATACAGCCATATTAGGAAACATTGTGGCACCACTGATCCATGAGTGCTTCTTGGGGGCTGACAATGGAATCGCAAGCCTCGTGTTCCATGTCCTTTCCTAATTGAGCCATACGATTTACTGTTTGATATGATCTGTTTGATGTTTCAAACAGCTAGTCGGAAACGCTATTCGCACTGGCAGCAGCACCTGTGCTTGCGCCTTCTTTCAAGAGAATGATGCTAAAGACACAAAACAGGCAATACCGGGAACTGATTTGATTTCACTAGACTCTATGGTTGATGACGATGTGCATTGCTGTAATTAAATCAAGTCGCGGATCAGTCTGTTCTTATCGTATGTTTTTGTTTTATTTTTATTTTTGGACAACAGACATGGGAGACTGAAGAATGAGCTCTGGCTATCCACCCTCTTCTATCCCTTGAGCTCAACCGCACTACTCGAATCTATCCATCTATTTCATCTGCTGGACGATTACTTAGACCCCGGTCTTTCCTCATATTGTTCTACTCATGGCGAAACGTCTTTTTGCTCTTCCTTCCGCAGTGCTGCAGGCGTCTGCTGCTGCCAGACCAACAACAAAGGCATGGTGCTACGCTAGTTTGTCCCGCGCGCTAGGGACAGGGATGCCTGCCCGTTACACGACGTCTACTCACGGCCTGTACAAGGCACCAACAGCCATCAGACTATCGTGCAGGCGGTCAATATTTACGCAAAGCGCGCCAAAAGGAAACAAGGACAGCGAAAAAGATTTGGACGACAGCGAAATTTACGGCATTAGCGCATTGTGTATAGCCATAACTGTGGCGCTAGCCGTCTACTTTTACTACTATGGTAAAGGCGGCGTGTATCCGACGCCTATTCGCAATATGCTGCGCGAGGGCGGAGCAGCATACATGCGTCCGAAGGAGAAGCAGGATCTGCCCAAGGCGCTCAAGTGCTACAAGAAGGCTCTGGAGCTACTGGACGAGCTGGGTAAGAATGATATAAATCACGGGCGAGACGCGGCGCACGTAACCGGCCTGGTTGCGCGTGTGGCGACCATCTACAGTGAGATGGGCGATCTGGATAATGCGATTGTCACGTACAACGATCTTATGGAGCGGATCCTGAGCAGTGCGGAGATGGCTGACCCAAAGCTGCTGGTCAAACAGCTAATGCACACGCGACTGTCGGAGGAGCGGCGGAGCAACATTCTGCGGGCGCTGGGCTGCGCAAGCAAGCTGGCCGAGACGCTCGAGTTGCGTGCGGCGCGGTGGAGGAGACGCAGCATGGTGCTTGCGGATCCGGCGCTTGCCGCATCGTCGGCCGATTTGAAGGAGGCCGGCCGCTGGTACCAATGGTGCCTGCAGGTTGTCACGCTGACGTACCAGAACCACTTCAACCATATCCAGCTGGACAAGGGGCTGGAGCCCACGAGCACCCCGTCGTTTGATCCAGCCACGCTGCCAAAGTTCTTCTCAATCGAGATCGTGACCAGCCTCTTCTACAACGCAGCGACGTACTTTTCCAAGTGTGCACAGTTCGATATGGCGGCGCCCCTGCTGCAGCGGGCGCTGGATCTATTGCGTCCGGCCGTGAGCAAAGGGGACGAGGAAGGCGTGTGCCGCTCGGCTGTGCTGATGAGCCATCTGGCCAATGCGGCCGCGAGGAAGTCCGATCTACAAGCCGCGGAGAAGATCCTAATAGACGGGCTTTCCCTGGCCAAGCGGTTCTCCAAAAACAGCGAATGTCTGAACAGCTTTGTGGCACTCACCTATAGCCTGGGAACCGTGTACCAGACCGCGGGAAAGACAGAGAGCGCGCGCGTGCAGTATCGCCAGGCAATCGATGTTGCAGACACCATCGGAGACAAGGAAGCTGCTCAGCTCGCGACAGAGGCGCTCAACCGTGCGTAAAGCTGGCGTAGGCTCTTGTTGTAGCGATTGGCTGGCATGCATGCATCCATGCACGTGATAGTACATTTTTTGTGAGGGTTTTTCTATTGTCGTTCTCCCATTGTGGCTGCCAGTTGCATGGGGGGGGGTTGATTGGAGGATGTAAATGCACAGGAGAAAAATTCTCTGATTGATGTGGATGTCAGGCAGAAGCCGATGAAAAAAATTCTGACTGGAAGGAAAAGCGAGAGCCAAATCAAAAAATAAAGTCTTGCACATGATGATGATGATAAAGAACACACAGCTTTGCAAGAAAAGTTGGTTGGGAAAAAAGAATTTGTATAGTTTTCCCCCATTCGAATCTGGCAGCCTAGCGTTGGTAAAAAAAAAATAGGAAGGAAAAGGCAATTTAGTGTACAAAGTTAAATCTTCCTTTTCTACTTTTTTTCTCTTTAGCTATTTTCAATTATTTTTCCCCTTCTTTTCTTTGTCTTCAATTGGAATTATTTTCACGTTGAAGACTGAGATTCGTAGCGGACGTCGGGAAGAAGAACACATTTCTACTTGTAAGTACTGCAACGCCGTGTCCTTGTTTACGTGTTCGTTATCTCCTTTTCCTTCTTCTCTGTCCTTTTGAGCTGCGCCAGAGATAGTCCAGCATGAGCGGCGACGAAGGAGAAAAAGTACCAGGGATTGTGAATCGTCCTTCTTGTTGGAATGAAAAAGATTTGCTGTACGGCTTGGCGTGTTTTGGAAGGGGAGGAGGTTGGGTTTTCTCTTTTTCTCCCGCCTCTTGGATGGATTTCTATGCCAAGACAGTTTCTATGAAGGGGAGTAGGAGGAATAGGAAGACAAAATATTTTCTCTCCTGCCACACTATTTCACCCATGCTTTTTTTCTTGTGCTTGTTGCTTTCTTTTTTGTTCCCCTCAGGTTTTGTCTGTGCCATGCAGGCTGCAGGAAGGGAGGAGGGGAAAGAGAGAAAGTAGAGTATACGCTGTCACGCACACATGTTTGATGAACAAAGAAGATTTTCGAGTGCAACATTTCCAGGTATTCCAGAAACTGATGCAAACGAACAGTCCATACTAACCAGGAAAATATATTCCCACATTTTATATAATAGAGACGTGTCCTTACTATATAGGAAGAAAAAAGCATAGTAGATACTAGGCATCTGTGTATTGGGCAATTCAATAGTCTTGTCCTTTTTTATCTTACTGCACAGAAGTTACGCATCTATCTATTTCTCATCTCTAGCACCCACCACCCCCCAAAAGAAAGTACAGAGGCGTATCAGTCGGTTAGAGCCGTACAGACTATAGCTAAATGAACCGCAATAGCCCCCGTCCGGTACACTCAAAGACTAGCGGCTTCGAGCAGCAAACCCCATCCGGCAACGATTCAACGAGCAAGCACTTGAATAAACAGAGGCCCAATCAGAGCAATACTAGCAGCAGCAGCACCACCAGCAAGCCAGCAAGCTTTAGCGAGGTAGCAGCGCAGGATAGACAGTGGCCCCAGGTCAACGGATCAAATGAGGGGGCTGCAAACGGATCAAAGAACGCCCTTGGAAATCCGGCATCCATAGGCGGTCGTGGCAGCAACAGGGGTTCTGCAAACGCTGCTGCTGGCAGCGGCGGCAGCAGCGGCTCTGGTGCCAATGCGCGCTCGCACAGCCGTGAGGCGCCTGTGCGCTTGCCTTCTAGGAACTCTGTGTCATCTAACACCCCGGCAATCCAGTTTGGCTCTTTCAACGAACAGACTCGAACCTCTTCTCCACCTCCTGCTCAACAGCAGCAGCAAAACCAACCGCAGCAGCAGCGGCAGCACCAACAACAAAACCAGCAGCAGCAGCGGTCACCTAACGCAGCAGCTACTAGTGGCGGCGTTCCTGTTGGACTTGGAAGGCCCACGACAAAGCCCAGCTTTGGATCGATATCCACTCACAGTGCTAGCCAGGAAGACAACAGCACAAAGCGGTCGCCTACCAGTGGCGGCAACGCTAATGCATCAGCTTCATCATCCCAGCAACAGCATTCATCAGATGGCTCTGCAAGACAGTCTCATCACGGAGGACGCTCGCACCACCACCAACAGCAGCGCCCAGGATCACGGACATCGAACCAAAGCCGGCAATCGCAGGGCTACGGATCTGGCCGCAAAGATAGCACCGGCTACAAGCAGTCGGGGCCAAAGGGCGGACCAAAGCCTCGCGACCAGGGCGTTGACGCACCTAACTACCCACAAAACGATGTTGCTGCTGGCTACCAGAACGGCCAGCCAATGCAGGCTTCTGGTCCAGGCACGTCTGTTGTTCATCCGGCCCAGCCCGTCGTTGGCATCCAGCCACAACCGCAGATGCAGGCACAGCAGCATCAGCAGCTGAATCCGGCGATGCACCCACAACAGCAGCCATCGCACTACACCGGTGGCCCATACCGCGGACACAGTCATCAGCAGCAGCAGCAG